>JASAND010011716.1:0-27819 GCA_030248195.1 Trissonchulus latispiculum
TGTCAAACAGAATGAAATTTTGACGTCCACTTTTAGACAACAAATGTGTTGTGAGTGAAAATCGATGGGATATAATCAGCAACGATTGCACCTCTGAGAAGCCAGATCTCTATACTGGCAACAAATCGGTCACATTTTCGGGCAAAAAATGTGCCTCTTGGAGCGGAACTGGATACGATTATCCAGGCAATATCTGTCGTGTTTCTGACAACTCACCATATGGTCCATGGTGTTACACAGAAGACGGCAGTTGGGACTATTGCTTCAAGCCTTATGGTATTCAGATTAATGTAGAAACAGATTAATGTTATTGTTGACGTTTTTTTATTTTAAATGTGTTTATTGTACGGTTAATGAGGGTCAACTATTTTGCCAAGTTCACTGTTGATACCTGTTTAGAATGGTAGTAATATACATACACTTTATAACCAAGATATAACTTCATCTTAGCTGAAAGAAAAACTGTGTTTTATATTCAGTTCAATTGAGCAGTAGTCTTTTAAAGTGAAGTAGTAGGTGCGAATTATGAACTGTCGTCTTCCAGTTTTCATGGAGAACCTAATATTGGAAGCTAGGAAAGTTTACGGACGATTGCGAAGGCGGCTGAATTAGTTTCATGTTTCATTAACAAAGCATTTTAAACGGAATTTCAATACGAGCAATTTGTTGATGGGCTCATTCACTGATTCATTCTAGGCTGTAAGGAAGACAACAAGGACTGCTGGGAGAGCGGATATTCCGTTTGCCAGTCTGGTTACTCAGAACTGTATCATGGTCAGAAAAGTACTACTTTACTTGGAAAGCAATGCTTGCCCTGGGCCACTGCTGGTCAAAGTTCAAAAGAATCGTCATTGCCAAACAACTACTGCAGAGTTGCCAGTGACAAAGCAGCCCCTTGGTGTTACACACATCCGTCTGATGGCAGTTGGGAATACTGCTTTCCATCGTGCGAAAGTATGATGTAAAATGAAATCAAAATTTTTGTAAATTATTTAGAGGCGATTGAATAGCTTGCTTAGATCTGTAGTAGTCGGTGTTCGTACTCAGTTATAGAGCTATAGACTTCTTGGATAAAACATGACTGCGAGACGACAAGACGTAAAGATACACAAGGAAATGTAGCAGCTGTGAAGTTATCACTATAGAGGGAAGAAGTAGTTTAGGCTCTACATCTGTGAGCTTGGAGAGCTCCAATAACGACAGTCGTGCGACTGGGGAGCCAAGAGCTATAATAGATGCTGTATCATCCGACCATTTAGTTAGCTCTTAGAGTTTTGCCAATTAGATTAATCTATAGCTAATCCATTTGTACATTCTCAAGATATACCAATGCTTCATGCAACTTTTCTCATTAGCCGGTAAATTAAATCGATAGAAAAGATCAAGTGCTGGATACTATTCAATGTTACTAAAAATAATACTAAAAATTATAAGGAATATTGATTACTTTTAAAGGAAAATATGCTTTTGTGTTTTAATTCCACCACAATCGCCTCATAAAACCATTTTACTTCTTTCATTACCATGGCGAGCACCAGTGCTACGCAATGTTTAGCCGCTGTTGCTAGTATAGTTATGGGTAATGATCTTGTTCGTATTTATGAAGACCGAAAAAATACATTTGTTCGAATTAACAAAATGAAACAATCTTTTTTCTTCTTAAACATCGCTTCTTACAAGCAACAAGGGGTCATCATGGTTGTTTTCACCATCTATCCGTCTAGTTCGCATATATAGAACTAAACTAAAACTAATATATACCAAGTGACGATTCAGTAACAGGTTTAACTAGTGAGCTAAGTCCAACTCTAACATGACACTGAACGGCATTGGTTTGCGAATTTTGTTTGATGACTAAAGCATTCATCTGCAATGTTACCAGAGCTTAACCTTAAGTTTCGTTCGGTTAATTGGAAAACCAAATTAAACGAAGACATTGCCTTGTTGAATTTAATTCTAGCGATTGTGGTGATCTGTGGTAAACTAAAGATTTTGTTTTCATTTGCATGACTAATTATGCTTTAGAATGCTTTGATGAAAGAAAGAACTGCTGGAATGCAAATTCTAGATCTTGTAGCAGTGGAACATCACAACAGCCAAAGTACACTGGCGACAGAGATTATACCACTACTGGCTACAAATGCCAGAAATGGAATGATTCTTCACCGCATCAAATTCCTAACAGCCTTAGTGGTTTTGACGAAAACTACTGTAGATTGACATCTGATAAACCATTTGGCCCTTGGTGTTACACTGTTAATCCCAAAGTAGAGTGGGAGTACTGTTTCCCGTGGTGTTCAGGTATGTGTGAAACATTTGTCGAATAAATTTACATACCTAGCCAGCTTTCCAGCGCATGTACTGCTGAAATTGTGCCGCCTGAAAAGTCTGGTTTTGATTTGCGATGTTTTTTATATATATATATATATATATATATATATATATATATATATATATATATATATATATATATATATATATATATATATATATATATATATATATATATGCTCTTTCTTTTGAATGCAATCAGCAATCACAGCAGTGCCTTGTTCGAGACACCCGAAAATTACATGAAAATATCTTTTCTATATGATTTTATGACGCATGTACATCTGACCAAACAAAGGCAAGGGCAATAAATGCCAAATGGGTTTAACGGCTTACATATATTAAATGGAGCAAATAAATCTCGGAATAGTATTTGGAAAAGGATAACGTCAACAGAGTGTGAAAAGACAGTACGGCAGCAATTTAATGTATTCTCATTTGTTTTTTCAGAGCTAGAAAAGCCAACCAATGCTCCAGTTAAAGTTTCGGTTATGACATTTAATACCTGGCATGCGGGAAGTAACGTGAACGACGGCAGTGGCAAACTGTACAAGCAGATTGAGCAATCGAAGGCAGATGTGGTTCTGCTACAGGAAATGAACAAATGCAAGGTATACCAAAACGTAGATGCATGGTACGCATGCATGTACCGTGGCGACATGATTAAGTTGTTTGCTCTTAAGGTGCTGGTTCGGGTATTTGCAGCAAATTTTGAAAGACTGTAATTTGCCCAATTTTTGGAGTTCAACAATAATTTTTATATCATTTTAAAGCTTAGAATGTGCTTGTTACAACTAGGTACAGTATAGCTGTCTCATTTTAACTCTTCGGCTTGAACAACATGATATTTGAACAACCACTTGCAATAACATGAAAACAATTTTTGAACATGGATTTCTCGAAGTGTGGGAAAGCTAACGAAAAGCGACCAGTTCAGGCTTCAAAACAAACGTCTTCCCGAGGGCTATTTTTTCTGAAATTGTTTAACGAGTAAAGAAGCTCAAGATTTTGAGAAAAACGTAAACTTTGTCCGATTTTCGTCAAAATTTTCAAGTTTGGACGCTTATTTCTCTCGAACTCAAAGTCAAGATGCAAAACCATGAAAAATAGCCCTCGGCAATTGTCTCAAAAATACGTGCGTAAAGCCGTTTTATAATTGAGTGCATGAGTTGAGAGAAATCCGTATTCAAAATAATCTAGTTGCGATTTGCAAAATTTCACATTTTCGCTGCTGTGCGCCGGCAGAGATGCCGCAGAGAGCTCTCCTTTGGGCGTAAGATGTCCTTTAGGACCACAAATATGGACAATACTTGACCGACGGACCAGCGCTGTTGAAGCTGTCGAAATCTTGCAATATTTGATTTTTCGAAAAATGGCCGGTTTTGGACCTCGAAAATCAATTTTCGCTGTTATCTCTTAAACCTTAAGGAATCGAAGAAAACTCTCAAGAGCAAAGTTGTAGGTCTTGGTGAGAAGATTCGAATGACTATAAGTTCATCCATGTAGGGTGGTCACAGTGCAAGTTATGGCGGAATAAAGCTAATTTCTCCAAAACCCAAATATTCAAGCCGCGACTTTTCTAACATGTTTTGTAGGGTGAATAATGTAATTGTAGCAAATTAGAATAAATTTCAACGACAATTGCGCTTTTAAAGCCCAAAAATACACGAACCCGAACCAGCACCTTAAGGGCGCATGCATACCTTATAAATAGGGTAAGCCAAACCAACTGAAGTATCGCATTCCCATTAGACACAATGACAATCGTTTCATCAGCTAGCTATCTATATAAGCTGAAATGATCCCAATCTACTCAATCTATACACGCCTGTGCGATTTACAGGATCTGCCTAAAATGGTAACAAGAATTATAGATTTTGCCACAAATCGGAAAAACCCGGACACTGGGGGTTCAGCTCAGACATATGCAGGAGGTGGAATTTAAGCGGCTCCTCTAGGGAGGGAGTTGAGCTTCAGGCCTGGGGTGAAATCCCAAGCCATCCCTTCTAAGCTCACCTAATGTCTGTCACTAGCAAATCAAGCGATGGGTGATACATTTTTGATTATGGAGTGGTGTGGTGAGCCTTGAACGATAGCAGATAATAGAGGGCGCCCATCTTGTTACATTTCTTTTCTTTTGTGATAACGTACTTAGTTGTAACGTTGAACATTTACTATATACGGTTCCGTCAACTTAGAAATGCAAGTAGGTTTAATTATCTTTCATCTGTTCAGTTCGGCTGGTGATAGTTCACGAATTGGCATGATGTGCTATTGTGTACATATATATGCTTAACCAACTTGACAAATATTTTAACCCACAGTGATATATTCAGAAATTTTCGTTTGACTGATAAAAATCTGTTCTGAGGAAGAGAAAGAAATTTCTTGTCGTGAAACTTCCCAGATAACATTTAGACACTGCCCCATTTTAGATGTTCAGCTTAGCTGAGTTTGGCACGGAATGGGAGGTGGCTTCAAATGGAGAATGTGCCAATGTTATCATTATGTCTAAATTTCCGATAGTGGAAAGACTGACGAGTGAAACCTCGTTTCCTTCTGATCGCAGAACAACTATCGGAGTGAAGGTGCAAATATCAAGCCACCCACCACGATATATGACATTTTGGAACAATCATTTGACCTATCAAAACTATGGACCCTATCGACTGTGTCAGCAAAATCCTGACTACACAAACAAAGTGGGTATTCTTAGAGTTCGTCATGTGAATAGCTTTACATGAACCTCAAAAACATTAGTTGCGGAACTATCTCTTTTCTTTATGTACAAAGCAAGGAGACGATAGTTAAATTAGATAGCATATAAATGAAGTATATGAAAAATTATAAGTCGACAATGCCACAAAAATTCAATTAATTTTGCATCTGATTGTACAGTCACAATAATCGATTTTAGCCTTCCTCAAAAAATCAGTATATATACATACGTATATTATCGATCGGTTTGGACTAATTTAGGTGCTTGGTGCCTATGCTGGGAATGACAAAAAGTCTGTGCTCAAAAGTGAATACTTTTACACCAGCTACACGAATGCGGATACTCAGAAAACGGCGAAGTACGGAAGATACTCAGAAATTCTTCAACTTTGGGACTACAAACCGTTCCAAGACGCGCTGTTGGATACAGACGAAATTCCGATGGTCATTGGTGGCGACTTCAATGTCCCATCGCACTTGGACTGGACACCTGGAGCCGCACATCTGCATTGTGACAAAGATTTCGACTGGCCCATTTCCACTCATATGGCGAGACACGATTTTTTGGATACTTTTCGATACATCCACCAAAATCCTGTAGCCAAACCCGGAAATACCTGGTCTCCGATTATCAAGGAGCACACCTATTCCGGTAGCATAATGCCTGAGGGAAAAGAGCCGCAGGATAGAATTGATTTCATCTATTTCAAAGGGCGTCCGACCGACGTAATTGTAGATTCGCAAACCTTCATGCCAGGGCAGAACAATCTGTACGGCAACCATAAAGATAACGACTGGCCTTCGGATCACAAGGCTGTGCTAACAAAGCTGATAATTGTTTAGCTAATTGTTTTGTGTGCAGTCCTGTTGCAAGCTAGCATTTGAATAAAGGACAGTAAAGTAGTCTTGCGACCGAAAAATGTTGCCTAGCACACCAGAAAAATAGTGCGAATTTAGCATTGCCACAAGATACACCAAATATATACTTTTGGCCACAGGCAAGGCATGGCGTCACTAGGGTGGCAAACTTATAGCCAATTGTCTGAGCAAGCGTAGCTTGTATGAACAAACCTATTCATAGTGTTGTTTCACTAGCCGATTTTAGTTTCAGTTTCAGTTTCAGTTTCAGTCGGTGGTTCGAAATAATTTCAGTTTCAGTTTCAGTTTCAGTCGGCAGAGCGAAATAGTTTCAGTTTCAGTTTAAGTTTCAGTCGGCAACGTAAAATAATTTCAGTTTCAGTTTTAGTTTCAGTCGGAGTTTAAAGTTTCAGTTTCAGTTCGCTTTAAAAAGAACGGTTTCCAGGTCTCTGAGTTAATATAAGGCACAATTATTCAGCCTCTCTTACAGCAATGTTAACAGTATCGAATCTCAAAACCTTAAAAATTTCAATATTTAAGGAAAGACTGAAACTAGTTTCAGTCAGTTTTAGTTTTTTATCCAATATAGTTTCAGTCGGCTGCCTAAAAATGTTTCAGTTTCAGTTTCAGGTCTCTTCTCAAAATAGTTTCAGTTTCAGTTTCAGTGACTGAAACATCACTACCTTATTCATATAAATTTGATAATTCAATAATAACTCAAACTATTCTATACATCGTATTCTTTCAGAAAACGGTTTTTTAATTTTTTGTAATAGCCAAGTCCGTCATTCGTCGTCAAAAACTTATTTTGGGTTCAAATTCGGTGAACAGAACTGTAAACAATTAATCAAAAAGGGTTGGTTTTTTTAATCTAATGCATCAGTCTCAGAATTTAGATTCCACAATCTAGGACACGGATCCAGATGACACGGCGCGGACTGAAACGTCCCTTTCTTCTGCGTATCGGAAATTCCAAAGAATAGCGAGGAACACCTATTAGGTGTTTCTTCTTAAAGAAGGAAAACGTAAGAGCGCAAAAATAAGAAAATTTCGCATTTCGGCACGGCAAATAATTTCTGTTGTTTTTAATACATAGAATATCTGTTTCCTTGAAGGAAAGACTTGAATAGTACATATTTACCCAGAGACATATATATTCTACTTTATTTCCGAAAAGACATCTCGCCTCTTCCGAATTTAAAATTACAGATTTGAAGAACAAATTCACTACTGCTAATGATTTCTTCAACATCAGCTCGACTTTTCCTTCCTCAGATCTCCCTACTAAAAATTCTCCAAGGCATGCAAAATTTTTAATTCAATGTCACTTTTGAATTTTTAACTCTCTATACTATCGTTCATAACGTTCACGCCAAAAATACTTGAAATAAACAACATTGGTTAAGGGTTAAGGTTTGGTTTAACAAAATATTGCAAATTTTTCAATTTCGCGAAAATAGAGTTTGTGGATTTGTAAGGGGAGACCAAAGAGAACCGAAAAATTTTCCGTTTTCGAATTAGCTTAAAGTTGTATACTGGAATTTTGGGGGCACCGCACACGAAGCTGAAGTTTTTCGAGTCAGGGTTTTTCAGCTCAGTATAAGCCTAGATTGAGCCAATGAACAGCTGAAATTCCTGTACTGTGACCCCGAAAACCTCTAATATGCAACGTTTCAGCAAAATGAAGAGGAATCATTTTTTGGTTCCGCTTGTCCTCCACCTGACGAATCAAAAATCTAATTTCGCTAAATCGAAAATTTTGCGATATATATTTGAACTCAGCGTGCTCGAAAACACCCTGATCAAATTTCAGCTCATTTGGTCAAGTTTTGCGGAGCATGGCGTGGGTTTTTCTCCGTTGTCTGTCACCAGTACTATATTGTTGTGACAAGGTAAGGTAAGAAGTGCTTGCGTTTTGTAATTCCTATATTGGAATTGGTGGACTATTACACGGAGGCACTTTCAGACAGTGTTAAAATGCCGATTTTCAGACGATTCAGACGACTTTCAGATGGCCGCTGTGGACGCATGTCTGAACCATTTGGGACATGTAATAGCTCATTTTAACGAGCTCAATCTGGAATTTCCAGCGCACCCAAAACTGACAAAATTGGTTCACACCATCGACCTCTAGAGGCGTCCGAAAAACACGTCTGAAAAAAATTTTTCAGACCAGTTTCGCACCGTCTGAGTGTCTGAAAATTCAGAATTTCAGACGTCTGAATGTTGTTCGAGTCTCATTATTCAGTTATTTCTGTGGTACACATACGTCCCAAGCTACGTACTCTAACAAGAGTCAGACGAATCAACCGTCTGACTCATGTATATAATTTCAACAAGTTCTGTAAGCCGAAGCCTAAGATCCAGTACCTGGCTGGTACAACTAGGTACCAAGCCGAGGGCTCTAACATCAGTCTGACGAATCAACCGCTGACTGTTGTAATTTCAACAAGTTCTGTAAAAGCCGAAGCCTAAGATACTGTATCTGGCTGGTACAACTAGGTACCAAGCCCAGGGCTCTAACGTCAGTCAGACGAATAAACGGCTGGCACCTGTAATTTCAACAAGTTCTGTAAAAGCCGAAGCCTAAGACACTGTATCTGGCTGGTACAACTAGGTTCCAAGCCCAGGGCTCTAACGTTAGTAAGACGAATCAACCGCTGACTGTTGTAATTTCAACAAGTTCTGTAAAAGCCGAAGCCTAAGATACTGTATCTGGCTGGTACAACTAGGTACCAAGCCCAGGGCTCTAACGTTAGTAAGACGAATCAACCGCTGACTGTTGTAATTTCAACAAGTTCTGTAAAAGCCGAAGCCTAAGATACTGTATCTGGCTGGTACACCTAGGTACCAAGCCCAGGGCTCTAACGTTAGTAAGACGAATCAACCGCTGACTGTTGTAATTTCACCAAGTTCTGTAAAAGCCGAAGCCTAAGACACTGTATCTGGCTGGTACAACTAGGTTCCAAGCCCAGGGCTCTAACGTCAGTCAGACGAATAAACGGCTGGCACCTGTAATTTCAACAAGTTCTGTAAAAGCCGAAGCCTAAGATACTGTATCTGGCTGGTACAACTAGGTACCAAGCCCAGGGCTCTAACGTCAGTCAGACGAATAAACGGCTGGCACCTGTAATTTCAACAAGTTCTGTAAAAGCCGAAGCCTAAGATACTGTATCTGGCTGGTACAACTAGGTACCAAGCCCAGGGCTCTAACGTTAGTAAGACGAATCAACCGCTGACTGTTGTAATTTCAACAAGTTCTGTAAAAGCCGAAGCCTAAGATACTGTATCTGGCTGGTACAACTAGGTTCCAAGCCCAGGGCTCTAACGTTAGTAAGACGAATCAACCGCTGACTGTTGTAATTTCAACAAGTTCTGTAAAAGCCGAAGCCTAAGATACTGTATCTGGCTGGTACAACTAGGTACCAAGCCCAGGGCTCTAACGTTAGTAAGACGAATCAACCGCTGACTGTTGTAATTTCAACAAGTTCTGTAAAAGCCGAAGCCTAAGATACTGTATCTGGCTGGTACAACTAGGTACCAAGCCCAGGGCTCTAACGTTAGTAAGACGAATCAACCGCTGACTGTTGTAATTTCAACAAGTTCTGTAAAAGCCGAAGCCTAAGATACTGTATCTGGCTGGTAAACTAGGTACCAAGCCCAGGGCTCTAACGTTAGTAAGACGAATCAACCGCTGACTGTTGTAATTTCAACAAGTTCTGTAAAAGCCGAAGCCTAAGATACTGTATCTGGCTGGTACAACTAGGTACCAAGCCCAGGGCTCTAACGTCAGTCAGACGAATAAACGGCTGGCACCTGTAATTTCAACAAGTTATGTATCTGGCAGATCGCAGGCAGGCCCTAGCTTTGTTCCGGCAATTGCTTTCTATATGTAATAAAAATGGGAATTTAAGGATTACGGATTTTAGATTAAAATAGGTTTCAGTTAGGAAATTCGTCAAAAACATGACTGAAAGCTTTAAGCCCACGAATAAGGGCGAATTTGCAATTATTGGGGAACTTTCAATCTGCTACGGACCGGCCATGGAACGGAAATGAAAATGAGCTTGAAGAACCTGCTATACTATTTGTGCTCTGTATGTATGTATACGTACTGTGTTTCCTGACATTGCACGAGGCATGAATTAATTTGGAAATTCGGATAGCATTTGATGTTTCAATTCTAAATCCATTCTGTTTAGTCTGGGGTTCACTCGACTCTTCCTGCAGAGGCACCATGGTCTCACAAAGTGGGCAGTCTCGGGTCAACCCGTAATTTAACAGAATACGTTTATATCTTTATAACCAACCAAAAATAAATGCCTCTTCTGTGGTTCGTTTTCATTTTATGTGACATTTTCGGTTACCTTAGAAGAGCTCGGCTCTTCCTTCAGGAATTGTCAGTTTTAATGATTCTTCTTAATTTCATGCTAATTAACATTACTAGCAAAACTTAAATTTCCATAATTAAAACCAGCACACTTTTCTCTTTCCGATTATCCAAAAATAATTACCTGTTCTGTGGTTCGATTTTATGCTACACACCGATTTTTCAACCACATGTGGGGATTTTGATACAACTGCCAAGTTTCACTACCTTCAATGGTTTTCCGTTAATTGCTTAATAATTAACATTAGTAATCAACTTAAAGTTTATATAATCAAAATCAGCACATCCTCCTCTTTACATTTACCAAAAAATAATTACCCTTTCTGTGGTTCGTTTTTATTCTGCAAGCAATTCTTTATCACATATGGGAGCTTCGGCTGGCCCAGCGAACTGTGACTGGTTTTAGTGGTTTTAATTAAAATTCCACGCTAAGTAACATCAATAACTAAGCTGAAACTTTTATAATTAAATACAGCAGGTCTTTTTCTTCATGTTTAGCAAAAAATATTTAGTAGTTCTGTGGTTCGATTTAACTCTATAAGCTGTTCTTTGACTTTATAGGGAGAGCTCGGCTCGTCCCTCGAAGCATTAGCAAGCTTTCTCAAGCTTTGGATCTGCTATCAGTTTAGCTAAACCAAATGAATTTAAAACATATTCACTTAAGGGAAATTAATTATTTAAAGTTGGGTTTTTGTTTACTGGTTTTGTAGTTGTTTCATGTTTTACCTACTTCGTACCTAATTGTATTAGATTGTTGTCTTTTGTTATTGTAATTTTATGGGCTCGTACCTACTTAATTAATTTAATAATTTAAGTATACCTACCTAACAGCAGTCTTTTATATAGGGTCCCCTCTGGGACAGGTTTAGACTTGTTTTTCCTCAAACGAGAAATTAAGGTTCGCCTTAATTTCTCGCCTGAATGCGTTGAACATCTGTTGTCCATTTCTTACATTTTCTTTAACAATAGGGAAAGGGATTAAGTTAATTACCCTTTCCCATTTTGCGTAAACACTTGAGAAAAGGCGGTTCTCCCGCCCGATTCTTATCAGCGTAATCATTGCAATCATGGCTTCATGACCCAATCAGAATTATTTGTTACGCGCCCTTTTTGCGCAAAGGCAATTTCGGCCAATCAGAAGAATGATTGCCGAAATTGCCGTGACTGACAGGTAGACTTGTTTTGAACATCAGTCTTACCTCGTCTTCCGAACCGTACGGCCGCTTTTGGCCTCTCCCTTCACTCCCCCTTGTTTTATCTATATAGGGCGTTACTATGCCCAAATTTTCCCCCACTCCGGAACGGGGCTAGTGTATTAACACTAGCCCCTTGTCAACCTTTGGGGTTCTGTAGTTTAAGGGGGGTTTAGGTCTACGTCCTACCTTAGGTCTTCCCCTCTTCTCTTTTCTTCTCATATGCTAGTTTTTTAAAGGCGATTTCCCTCTTTTTCTGGGGATCGCCTCTGAGATTCTTATAGGACCCAGAGGTCCTTTTTCTAAAAATACCCCTGAGAATTACCCTTTAACTTAAATTATTTATCCATTGTCTGTAAATGATTCTGATTTGTAATATCTGTCCAGATATTACCTGGGTCGCGTGGATTTCCGAAAGGAAATCTACTGAGAAGCTTGGACTTTTGGGAACTCTCCCAAAAGTCCCAAATTTCAATTTCAACAAAAATTTTCTTCAAGTTTAACCACAGAACGCATTCTCAAATTTTTACACAGTACTACTCACCTTTCAAACGTTCTATCTCAGCTTCTTAGGGAGATTTCCTGGACCCAGGAAATATCAAACGGTTAAGACCTTTTAACTAAGGTTTTAACCCATTTGATTCAGGTCCTCCTTGAGCCTTTTACTGTCTGGCCTGCCTTGCTGCCTTGGATCCGCCGCTGCTGCCGATCCCTCGCCGCTGCTGCCAGCCCGTTGCTGCTCCTAGATTCCTTAGACCCTGGTTCGGGCTGGACCCAGGTCTGCCGGTCTGCCTGCCGCGGATCCTCGCCACTCTCCCAGGATTCTGCTGCTTCCAGATTCCGTGGACTCTTGCTGGATTAGATCTCGGAGCCTTGTGATTCGTCAGTGTGAGGAGCCTTGCCGTTCCCCCTGGCCCCTGCTGCTCTGATCAATCATCTGGATCCTTTCCGTCCTCTCGCTCTCTCTCACCCGGAAGCCACAGGTACGGGACATCAGTCCCGTTTTTCTAAGAACTCTTAAGGGTTAAACAGTCTGCTCAGTGTGTGGGGTTGAGTGCACTCCATCCTTGTCCCTCGGTCAAGACAAGGTAATTTATCCGATACCTTTGAGGCCTTGACTGCAGATCCAGAAGAACAGGTGATTTATCCGACACCTGCAGAAACTGACCCTTGAACTGATCCAATCCAAGTGCACTCTCTTCCCCGCTGAGTTGAGGCTTGCCACCCTCGACTGCTACTAGACTCTCAAACTTCAGCCGCTTCTCGGCTTTAAGAGCCTGTTTCAAGGCTGCCAAACTCTAGGATTGTGGGTTCGGAGTTGGGATCACCCCGAAGATCACATTGAAACCAATTGACTCTTTTCACTGCTTCCTAAAAGTTATGTCTCTTTCTTTTATCAAGCTGTCTGTCTTCTGTAAATCGTACCTTTGAGGGTGCAAAACTATTTTTGTACTGTAATTCCTGGGGAAGTCTAAAAGACCGTCTTGCCTTTAGCCTTCGGCCGCTTCCTTAGGCAGGAAGTAGGATATTAGCTTCTGGCTGTCTGCCGAGCGGGCAGTTGGAACTAGTATCTAGAGCCCTGGGAAGGGTGGAAATCTGTGCGATATTGACTGTTTCATAACTTTGAACAGCATATAGGACACATTTCGCATATAGGCAGACCCCCTCGAATCTTAGGTTCGGTAGACAGAATATAGTGATTCGATATTCTAGAAACTGCACCAGATCCTGCGATATATTATTAATTCATTCGAAATTTTGTAGGTTTCAGGTTAACTTAAACTTAATTTAATTTCTTGGTAAATTTGGGTTTACGAAAGACTGCTGATTAGGGAACAAACTTAATCATATAACTTAAATCAATCTTCTTCTGGTAAAGGTACGAGCCCAGATAAGCTATAAGGGTGTGAATTTGTTTGCTTGTTTAGTTGTCTGTCGTTGGAATTGTCTTGACTGTTTTCCACTGTTATATTTGTGTTTTTCTCTTTCTTACGCGCAATTGATTATTCGTATCTCTTTTTACCTTTTCTTATAAACTCTACCTGTCTCCATTCTAAATTTCCTCGTCTGCGTATAATCTCTTGTTCATTAAATTAGTAGCTCTTGTATCTGATCTCTTTAGGCTCAAGTTTATTAGTTAGTCAGGACAGCTCTAGCTTTACTAGGTAGGAATCGAGTACCGGTGGATTTGCAGACTGAAATTGAGTATTGGTGGACTTGCAGTTTAAAGTTAGTATTGGTGGACTTGCGGTTTAAAGTTAGTGTTGGTGGACTTGTGGACTAGACCATTGCCACTGTTGGTTTCTCGAGCGCAGAGCGAAGAGAAACCCAGGATTGTAACCAACTTGCTACAGTAAGACCCGTGAAGCACTTTACGATCCCCATAAGGTGGACCATCCCGGATCAGGCACGCACTAAACCAGGCTGCTTGGTTCGACGGATATAAGAGTTGCTTTTGCTTCTCGCGTTCACCTGGCTGTAGTGTTTCAGTGTACCTCTCAATCTCAGCTACAGTAGCCCATAAGTTAAAGTTAATCTTTGGTGGACCTTTGACGTTTTAAATTGACATTTTTCCTTTAAAGAACTTTAATAGTCTTAACCCAATTCACTACATATATATGTGCACATCAACTTAAATGTTATTGCAACAAGTTAATGCCGCCAAACGGCTGACGCCATAAAATTCAGGTGAACTAGTTGGACCTTTCCCTAGTTGAAGCGGCAACTTCAGCTTTTCACCACCTTCTAGTAACTCGCGAAATATATACCGTTTTCACGAGACACCGGTTTTAAAATTTTTAAACCTGCAAAAACTGCTTCCTTTCATCGCGTGGAGCCCGAAGTAACATTCCCCGATCTCCTAGCATCCCCCTAGTAGCACATGCGTGTCGTATTATGTCGTCTCTGGATTGTTGCCTCCTGAGGTCGTTAGGCTTAGGCTTGGGGTTAGGCTTAGTGAAAGCAGTTGTCTTGGTGCACATATGTGTACCGCTTCAAACGAAGTCGAAGCAAGGACCTTGGGGCACATTATGTACTGCCTCAAACGAAGATTTCGTCTGACTCTTGTTTGTGGTCTTAGTTTTGGTACAAATGTGTACCGGTTGCAAGATTCTTACACGATTCAGACGGATTTCTAAAATGACATGGTACACATATGTACCAGGTCAATCTTGTAATTCGTCTGACTGTTGTTCGAATCTTAAGACTGGTACAATTGTGTACCAGTTGCAATAATATTCGAACACGTTTCAGACGGATTTCTGAAATGACTTGGTACAAATATGTACCAGGTCAATCTTGGGATTCGTCTGACTCTTGATAGAGTCTCATCTTTGGTACAATTGTGTACCACTTTCAAGATTTTAACCCAATTCAGACGGACTCCTGACGTACTTGGTACACATATGTTCCCAATAAAAGTTTCTATCGAAAGTCAGACGACAATTAAGAAGGAGAAATTTAACACAGAGTCTCGATTCACTTTTTTACTATGTCCCTCCTCAAACTTTTTTGTATGCAATGTTTTAAAAGAAGTCCGGCTGATTAGTGGGTCCTGGGTACGGATATATGGACACCACCGTCAAGTGAATCCAAGTTAGCTATCAGACAACTTGAAAATTCGACTTTTGGAAGTTCTGCTTTGGCTGAATTTCGGACATTTTTGGACACACAGGTCGTAAATATCAACCAATCAGACTTTGGCTTCCGGTTTTGAAATCAGCACAGCAAGAGCTTTCCAATAATGTCCAGATGTCCACAAACGATTCAGCCTATCGTTCAGGAGATTTTCACTTTCACCCAAATTTCAGACCAAGATTCTGAACCAAAAGTCTCGATGCACTTTTTGAAAATGTCCCTCCTCAAAATGTTTTGTTTGCAGTGTTTTAACGGAAGGCCGGTGGATTAGCATTTTCTCGGGTCCTGGGTACGCAAATATGAAAACGACTGCACAGTAAGTCTATAGTAGCTACCATCTGAACGGATCACGTAATGGGTTGCAGTTCTGAAATCAGCGCATCAAGAGCTTTCTAACGATACCCTGATCTCCGCAAACGGTTCAGACAATCGTTCAGAAGACATTGACATATACTCAAATTTCAGACCTAGATTTGGAACTAGAAGTCTCGATGCACTTTTTGGAAATGTCCTTCCTCAAAATTTCTTGTATGCCTCGGCTTAGCCAAAGTACAGTGGATTAGCATTCATATGGATGCCAGGTACGCATATATGGGTACCACAGCGCAGTGGTTCCTTGTTAGCCATCGGACAACTCGAAAAATCAACTTTGGGAAGTTTTGACTTTGCTGAAAATAGGACATTTTTGGGCCGCACAGGTCGCACATCTGAACGTATCACGTAATGGCTTGCAGTTCTCAAATCAGCGCATCAAGTGCTTTCTAACGATACCCAAATCTCCGCAAACGGTTCAGACTATCGTTCAGAGGACTTTGACATACACCCAACTTTCAGACCAAAATTCTGAACCAAAAGTCTCGATGCACTTTTTGAAAATGTCCCTCCTCAAAATTTTTTGTATGCAGTGTTTTAACGGAAGGCCGGTGGATTAGCATTTTCTCGGGTCCTGGGTACGCAAATATGAAAACGGCTGCTCGGTAAGTCTATAGTAGGTACCAGACAACTCGAAAAATCAACTTTGGGAAGTTTTGAATTTGCTGAAAATAGGACATTTTTGGGCCGCACAGGTCGCACATCTGAACGGATCACGTAATGGGTTGCAGTTCTGAAATCAGCGCATCAAGAGCTTTCTAACGATACCCTGATCTCCGCAAACGGTTCAGACAATCGTTCAGAAGACATTGACATATACTCAAATTTCAGACCTAGATTTGGAACTAAAAGTCTCGATGCACTTTTTGGAAATGTCCTTCCTCAAAATTTCTTGTATGCCTCGGCTTAGCCAAAGTACGGTGGATTAGCATTCTTATGGATGCCAGGTACGCATATATGGGTACCACCGCGCAGTGGTTCCTTGCATGCCATGGACAACTCGAAAAATCAACTTTGGGAAGTTTTGACTTTGCTGAAAATCGGATATTTTTGGGCCGCACAGGTCGCATATCTGCACGGTTCAAGTAATGTCTTGCAGTTCTGAAATCAGCGCATCAAGAGCTTTCTAACGATACCCAAATCTCCGCAAACGGTTCAGACTATCGTTCAGAGGACTTTGACATATACCCATATTTCAGACCATGACTTTGAAACAATAGTTTCGATACACTTTTGGGAATTGTCCGTCCACAAAATTTCATGTATCCTTCAAAGTAGACTAAATCCGGTGGTTCATCATTCTCACGAGTCATGGCTACCCAAATATGGGCACCACCGCCCGACGCTTCCATGTTAGCCATCGGACAACTCGAAAATGTGGTTTTTGGAACTTGTGAGAACAAGATATGGTATATCTACAAAGCCCAGTTTCGCTCTTTATCCTAATCGTTTTACTCCCACTTTCACCAGTCATGCCATAAGAGATTAGTTGCTCAACTTAATCTTAACTTTACTCACTTCATTAGACGTAGTACATTCCTAACACGTCACGGCACCCACATGGTACACATGCGTACCAGACTGAAAGTATGGGTTGTTAGAGTTTGGAAAACACCTACTAAGTTGTCTGAAATTTTATGTACTTTCAGACATATAAAGTTTTTTGACTATTCGATACAAATCACCGTTTCTGTTGAATTGCCTGTCGCCACAAGCAAGATCGCGCAGCTAGCTGCAATTTGAGCTATACCACGACTTTCTACGTGCTCAGGAACATATTCTACGGTCATGGAACACTATTGTACCAGACGGTACATTAGTGTACCACCTCTCCCTTAATACGGTGGTACGACTTTGTCCCAGGTGGTACACATCTGTACCGGCTGGTACACATCTGTACCAGCCCCTGTTAAGAATCCTACCCCTGGGACGACTTTGTCCCAGGCTGGTACACATATGTACCGGCTGGTACACATCTGTACCAGCCCCTGTTAAGAATCCTGCCCCTGGGACAACTTTGTACCAGGCTGGTACACATCTGTCCCAGCCAGGAACAATTTTGTACCACCTGGGACGACTTTGTACCATCTGAAAAAAAGACTCAACCCTGTAATAACCTTAATTCAACCAAGCGTTTATTTCAAAAATAAAGGAGAAGTAAAAATACAGAAGTTGTATGCCAACTCAGAAAAATAGCTCCACAAGTATGTAAGCACATTTTAAGCACCTGTTAAAAACAAGTATGTACGCACATTTTAAGCACCTGTTAAAAAGCACAAATCCTTCAAACATAATGTAAGACATCTAGCGACTATTATGACAAAATTAACAGATTTATATCCACCTACATAAAGCACATAAAATAAAAAGCTCCAGTCTAGTACAATAAACCGACCGATGACTAAACAGGTACACGTTATTACTAACGCGGGCAATGTCAAGATAGAAATCACTTCTAATTTTTTCCTGAAATTTTTAGTTTCCTGGGAGCTGAAGGGGTTCTGGGGATTTTTAATTTTACTAAGAGATTTGATCCGTAACTCCAGCTTCAATGTTTTTGTTGGGGATCTTCTGGTTCAGATGGTTCTTAACTTTTTGATGAGATTTGATCCGCAACTACATAATTTTAAGTTGGGAGTGTATGGAATTGGTTCTGGAATCCGTGGATTCCAGAGGTTCTGGGGTGTTTCGAGTAGACTGTATTCTGAACTACATGTGCGACTTAACTCGCAGGGATGTAGGTATTAGGATTATAATCATAGGATAACGTGGGGGGAATGGGGGGGTGCAGACCCACCTCCCAGACCGACAAAAAACGGGTAGATCCCCTCAGCAAAAAGGAAAAAGGGCAGACCCTCTCGTTCAGAAAGGCAAAAAGGGTAGATCCCTAAGCTATTCTTACAAAACGTTGGTCATTTTTAGCAAATTTTAGCGATTTTTTGAAAAAATGGCTTGGAATCTGGTGGGGCCCTCAAAATTGGAAGAGAAAATTAATCCTTTAATTGCTCTCCTGCTGAGACGTTGGTCTGTATTAAAGAGAAATGGAAAGGTCAAATGTAAAGGTCAATAGTTGGTCAATAGGGGGCCCCATCAGATTCTCTAACTGCAAAGTTAGTGCAAAAGTACGAAGTTATATTGAATTTAGAAGTCTCCAGTTTTGTAATTCAAGCAGTTTTCAAATATTTGAAAAGTAATTATGCAATTAAACTTATTGAAAAAGTAAATATAATGAATTTAATTGAGTATATAAGTAAGTTTTAAGTTGCCTGAATTAAAATAGAGTTCTACGGTAACTACATATAAATGTTCAGAAAATTGAATTTTTAAATTTAAGACTAAATTAATTCCTAAAAACAGTAATGTCCTTAAAGCTAAAATTAAACTGTGTAACTTAGTGCAATATTGTTTGATATATAAGAGTTGCACATTGAATGAGATTCGCACTATAGAGAAGCTTTAGCTTTTAATTGTGAAAATTATTATAATATAGTAAAACCTTATAACATTGCTCTAACTTTTAAACTACTGTTTTAGAAAGTTTCAATATTTTGTACTAATTTTGCAGTTAGAGAATCTGATGGGCCCCGAAACTATTGACCTTTGCATTTGACCTTTCCACCTTTCTTTAATACAGACCAACGTCTCAGCAGGTGAGCAATTAAAGGATTAATTTTCTCTTCCAATTTTGGGGGCTCCACCAGATTCCTACAAGCCGAAAAAATATTCTTAAAAATCGCTAAAAATTGGAGTTTTTACTAATGTTTATTCAAAAACGTTAAAAATTCGCAATTTTTGCTAATTTCGGGACAGACTCCCTTAAAATTTTGAAATTTTTCAGAGGTAGACCCCTCGCTCAAGTCGGGGTAGACCCCCAGAATTGGACCCCGTGATAATGTATGACTATAATTGAAGTGTATTGATTATAACTTCAAAGTCTAAATTCGGGAGAAACCAGGAGGATTCCCCAAGCAGACTTAGATTAATTTCTAGAAATTTGCCTAACTTTGCATAAGAACACCAACCCAATTGACGTCACAGTGACGTTTATGACGGTAGAATAGGCAATGAACAATCGTAATCGTACTGGATACAATGGCACAAAAAATTGAAACCTCCTTTTTTCTAATGGAGGTTCACGGGGTTCTAACTTTTATTTTGACATGGGCCAGCAAGCAATCCTATTTAGATGCTAACCGTTAATGATTTTTTCAAGAAATGTTTTCCAACAGTTGTATTGGCTTGCTATACCAACGCGAATCAAGCTTAAAGACACAGTAAATATGGAGGTAAAATAAGTATACAATATCCGCTAATTCTGACCACATATTTACCAGAAAAAACGTAAAAAACAAAGGATACTGCACACCAAATTGACCAGGAAAGTTGTACGGCACTATCAGACAAAATTACCGGCAGTGCTGTTACAGGGTTAATACCAAAACACAGAATTCGGACCAAACAAATATACTGTAAAGCAAAAAATAGACACTTGAAAATGAAACCAATCAAAGGCACTAATTCAGACTACAGACGATGATTCACTGCAAATCACAGAACGGCGAAAAGTGACAAAAACTTTAACTTAAATCAAAACTGGCCATAAAACAAGCTTTGTTTGCATCAAGATGAAGTATGTAGACAGGCAGAAGCACGATTCGCCGTTCATAAAGCTGGCACGAAGCCCATCAGAAACAATCACTTCAGCAATTATATAAAACTATAACAAAAAATAAGACATAGTATAGGGAAACAAAGACGAGATTCTTCCAAACAATAGCAGAGAATACACTGACACTGAGACCAACACTGGCAGAATAAACATGAGCAAAACAGTGATGACGATGGAATGGAAAATAAATGACATTCATGATTGAGCAAGAAAGCGAACTTGCGGTCATAACGGTAGTAAATATATATACAGTTCAGGTAAGCGACAGGAGTGAACAAAATCATTGACTCACCTGCACCTACAAGATAGACGAAATGCTTTTAAAAATTATTGGCAAAATTTCTGAATTTTTCTAGTATATAATCGATCACTCCTCGCAATCTAATCTCATGTAATCTTCGAAAACAGTTACAAATATGTCAAGCATGTTGATGATGCAATGCATCTAAGAAACCCATAAATTCTGGTTGAAAATATCAGTGGCTTATATTTTAGGGTCTCGTAATTTTTCTGTCCTGAAGACTGATAACAGTCTTGTTTTGAGATGAAATAGGATTTTACAACCTGAGAATATAAGGGCCAGCACGCAAAGATAGTTTACATCGGGTATATGAAAAGGGTCAGTTTCACTTCCACTGCAAGTATATGTCGCTTTCCCACAAGTGTACACGTAGAATCGGAAAACCAACTCACAAAAAAGAAGCACTCATGTTCTCCAAACAAAAATACGTGATAAAGCTAACAATACAGTTAAGATAAGGCAGTCTTCAGTTAAAATCCAAAAAACAGTTCAACATAACCTGAAAATTCAAAGTAGTTAAAAACAGTTCAAAGGGCAGCATGATATACAAAGCCAAAAATTATCCGAAAAACACGCGATAACGACAAAATATGCAGATCAGTCAGTCCTCAGTTAAAGTCCAGAAACAGTTCAACATAAGCCGGACGGTCCAAAGTGTTTAACATAGTTCCAAAGTTCTGCATGATATATAATACAAAGCCAAAAACTGTCAGAAGAAACTGTCAAAACCAGAAACGCCAAAGTTTAAACAAAAATTCACGGACGTGACATTCGATCCGCCACCTGCCGGATGTTTCGGATCATCTGGTCCGCCTCGCGACGCGCAGCGGTCGAGGTCAGCGTACGCGCGTTGGCCTCCATGACTCCGATTACGGCGTTCAGCTCGGCCACAAAGTTGAAGTGAGAACAGATCTGTTTCAGCTCTCGACAGAGAGCCTCAATCTCCCCTTCCTTCCGTTTCAGACCCTCCTTCAGGGCCTGAAGATCAGTGGTCAGCGTGTTGATCTTCTGATCCAGCTGATCCTTTTGATCCCGGGCCGAATCATATTTCGCCTTCACATCGTAAAGGATCTCCTCCATAGTTTCCTGTTTGCGCACCGGACGCTTCATCGCGTGGTAGTGTGTGGTATAGTCGCACTCGCAAATGCGGCAATGGCTGCCCGACATACAGTAGCAGCCCTGGAAAATATTGTGCGGTACAGTTTCAGTATACTCCAGACCGCAGTGATCATGGCAGACACTATCACTGTGCTTCATACACAGCGTGTTATGATAGGTACAATCTTCCATCACAATATTATCCATTTTTTTAGTCTCCTTGTAGTTGGCATATTTTTCCAGGTTATCCTCCAAACCTTTGAGAGCGACAGAAGCCGACTCCAAGTCGTCCTGAACATCCTGCATCCGTTTAACTTCCAGCAGGCAGGAATGCAGCTTTGCCTTAATCTCCTCCCGAGTGTGACGCATCTTCCCGAACGCTTTGGTGGCCACCGTATTCAGATCCAGCAGGCGGTCCAACAGAATCCGAATCTGATCCATCGAATTGTCCCACTCTCGTTCCAGGTCCAGACGGAGTCTGGCATCCTTCTGGCATTTGACAGGATTCTTACTGAAGGCAGAGTTGTTCATGTAGATGATGTTGTGCTTGTCAATCTTGAACGGACGCAGCGATTTCACCTTGAAGTTGGCCGAGGCCGCAGAGCAATTGGTCAGGATCAGGATCAGATTCTTCAGAAACACATCCGGGACCACTCCCTTCAGACGTGCCAGCGTATTCCTCAGATTGACCGTGCTGCGGGCCATACTGCCATTGATCACAATGATCACTGCCGACAGCTTGTCGACCGATTCCGCCTTTCGCAGGATCTTCTCAATATGCTGGTCATCCTTGCCGGTCCCTTCCGTATCCGACATCCCCGGCGTATCGACAAACTTAAAGTTCATCCCGGCCCAGTCAAACAGATACTCGCCACAGTCGTCAGTTTTACTCTTCATGGAATCATGCAGATCCTTTTCGCTGGACAGAAAGCTTTCCGTGGCCGGATGAAACTTTGTCGGGATGGCAATTCTAGGACGATCAATGGTACCGCCATTGAAAAAGCTGCACAGATAGTTGATCAGGGTCGATTTTCCGGACCCAGTTTCACCGAAAAGCAGCACTGTGCAGGCTTCTCCAGCCACAGATTTCTGGCGCAAACGCTGACCAAGGTCCGGAGCCACTGAAAAAGCAAAAAGGCACAAAACAACAAATGTAAAGTACACAATATTTTGTAACTTGCGTTTCTGTTACTAATTACAAATAGGCAACATGCCCAGACCTTGTAAAGGCGGGTCTTCAGTTTAGAGGGGGACAGGTAAAAAAATTCAGGGAAGAAAGAGATTAGTGCGTTCAGAATTTAGAACTTCATCTTTGTGTCAAACACTCAAAATATTATTAAGATTTGTACTGTAGTGCAAAAGTGAAACGTGCAGTAAGATTTTTACCCTCAAATTTAAGCTTGGCATGTTTAAAAACTTGTGCGAACACAGAGCAGGGTTGTAAACCTAGCAGCAAAAATACAAACGTTTCTCAAAATCCCAAATGTAATTTGGCTTTTCACACAGACATGAGCTCAGTCTACGAAATTTGGAAGACCCCCCAGACTAATAACGCTCCTACAAATATTCCAGTATAACCAAGAAAAACAAAATGAGAGATTGCCCTAAACATCTAATCTACTACGTATATACTAATGATTCTCCTATGCCTGACTGGAGAGCTTCTAAGACCAGCAATGGAGGTGACTTAGCATAATTAACAACATTTTTGGCGTGATAAGCATCCAAGGCTAGAAGTGCTAGTCAAATAGGTTTTTGCCTAAGATAGATCGTTTTCAGAAATGAGACGGCCGTAAAATAAATATGATGAAACTAAATTGCGGGAGTGGAACACAAATTTAACAAATAGAAAAAGTTTCCACTATGTAAGTTTCAACGTTTTTCAAAATTTTCACAGCTTTTGGGGACTGCCGCCCCCAAACCCCTGCTTCATTAATTTTGTGATTTGTGCTAAGCTTCGATGCTGTTTGACTTTATAGAGTAGTGAATCATCGTATATAAAAATTTACCCAAAATTTCAAACATGCCATAAAATCAAAACTAGACCGAATTTTGCAAAAAAACTAGTTTTGACTATGAGTTATAACGATGTGGGCACTAATTTCTCCAAAATTAAGAGCTAAAATTAGGGGATATGTTTTAAATGTGGTGTAGTATCAGAAGGTCTCCAAAGTCTAAACTCCATCCTAGACAGCTCTCAGACACAAATATTACTAAAATATGAGTACGTACTTTGGCTGGTTAGGGCATCACCAGCAAAAAGCCTGCTACAAAACAACGAAAAATTAAAACAGGTAAGACGCAAGTAAGGTGCTGTAGGCTGCCAACCAGTCAGAAAAAGAGACACAGTCTTAGTTAAGTAGACACTAGTCTCACCTGGAGCTGGCTGAGTAGAGAATAGCATTGGATTTAAATTTGGATTGCCAGCAGTATCGAACGGAGGAACCGGCATTCCTGAAACAAATCGCCCGATATCTATGTACAAGTAATAAAAATGCTCCTCCGGAGCATGAAAAAGTAATATGGGTGGTGGTGAGGTTGTAAAATCAAGAGAGGACTAGTCTTAAAAATGCTTAATATGGGGGCTAGGTTAAAAAAAGAGGACTAGGTTGTGAGCGAATTAATATGGGCACAGCTTCGCCGAGCAACCCATATTCGCGGACTGGAAAAGTTATATATATACATACGTATTACATATTATGTATATACGTATACCAGTGTTCAGTTTTAGTTACGGTGCGTAAATAATATACAATTATGATAAACGAGTTTTAGCGGAAGCAAACATTTCTTTCGATAAACTCTTAGTATTTACTGTGCATTTTAACCATTGATAAGAAAACTCTATATTTCAACAATAAGTTCAGGACTCTCTCCGACGATCTTCTATTTCTATTGAACCGTTAGCGTTACAATCATAGCCTTGGTTCTTTCTAGTTGCTTGCCGTAGTCCAGCACAACCAAATTACTATACAGTTTACGTATATATAAGCAAGCAACTTGCAGCGATTGTTTAACTGCTGGAACTGTTATTATTGACTGGCAATAATGGCATTGTATATGACAATCGCCATGGCGAAGCGTGAAAGCCCGCGAATATGGGTTGCTCGGCGAAGCTGTGCCCATATTAATTCGCCCAAAACCTAGTCCTCTTCTTTTTTTAACCTAGCCCCCATATTAAGCATTTTTAAGACTAGTCCTCTCTTGATTTTACAACCTCACCACCACCCATATTACTTTTTCATGCTCCGGAGGAGCATTTTTATTACTTGTCCTGCTGTCATTTTAAAGGATCCCTTTCCAGCAATGCGGCAATGGATACAAGGAGCTTGAACAGTGCCGTAGGTAGAGCATAAAAGTGATTATATGAATATATAGTACCACTGAATTCTCACCTCTGCCCCAAGCTTCGGCCGCTGCAACCTCTGTTTGTGAGTGGTACGTATAAGGAAAAAACTTTTTCGCCTCGCCAGACTTCGACAGTATGCCCATCGTGTTGAGCGACACGGATTTACTATATGGGTACTGCCAGAGGGCCGAAAACCGCTGTTTTAGGGGGGGTTTGACCAGTGGTCAGTAGGCCCCATAGACCGTAGTCACCACTGGTCATTTCCACCGGAATCGGCAATATGCCCATTGACACGAGCGCAGTCTATTTAGTATATGCCCTCAAGCAAAATGACGAAAAACGGTGTTTTAGGGAGTTTGACCAGTGGTCACTGAGCCCCATAGACCGTAGTGACCACTGGTCACTTCCTTCAATTTCGCCAATATGTCCATTGAAACGAGCATAGTCGATTTACTATATATGCCCACAACCAAAACGCCGAAAAACGCTGTTTTAAGAGGTTTGGCCACTGGTCAATAGGCTCCATAGACCGTAGTGACCACTGGTCACTTCTCTCGATTTCGGTAATATGTCCATTGAACCGAGCGTAGTCGATTTACTATATATGCCCCAACCAAAACGCCGAAAAACGCTGTTTTAGGGGTTCGACCACTGATCAATAGAACCCCAGACCGTAGTGACCACTGGTCACTTCCCTCGATTTCGGCAATATGTCCTTTGAAACGAGCGTAGTCGATTTACTATATGTGCCCCCAACTAAAACCCCGAAAAATGCTGTTTATAGTGAGTTTTCCCTACTTTGACCCTGGGCGAGGAACCACGGGAGCCATGCTGAGTGCTGACCAGTGGTCACTTCGGGCGGTATCGGCAGTATACTCATCGTTTTCAGCGACCCCGATTTACTATGTATGGTATCACCCCAAGGCCGAAAAACGCCATCTTTAGTGACTTTTAGGCCATTTCCAGTAAAAGTGGGACTAAGCCGAAACAGGCCAAAAAATGCAAAGTTTAAGCCCATCTCCTGAAAGCTCCAGAGCGAAATTAAAAAATCCCCCTCGTTACATTCCGCGCATAGTCCGAAATTTTCAAATAAAACAAACCAAACCGATCTAGCTGCTAACCTGTGAAAAAAATTCGATCACAACCGAAGTGCCAAAATAGCGAAAGTCCGACTTTGGGGCTTTGGCACAGAGCCAAAATTGGCAGTGTGCCAAAATGACCAAAAAATGTTGCATGGGGGAGGACCCTGCCTACCAACATATAAAAGTAGTATAGGACCATAATGTTCATATCGTTCCAACACTGCGCTGACATAAGCACTTCCGAAAGGCGTTATTAACCGAGAAAAAAACAAACGCACGGTAACTCCCGCCTAGTGCAAAATTTCGAAGTTCGGAATTTTAATCAAAAGTATGGTGGTACTTGTAGTACTACTCGAGTACTTTACGATGGTAACATTTTTACCCCTCCCAGACCTCTAATTAGCTGAAACCAGGCCAATACTGTCTTCAGGGGGCCGCGCAGACGCCTTTATACCCATATTATGTAGGGGCGCTATCGCGCCCCTACATAACAAAATGTTAGTCAACTGTTTCAACTAAACAATTTTTTATGAACCCAAAAAGATTTGTGTATGTTAACGTTTTTAACGTTTCGAAAAATATATCTATCTTTAAAAATGTTAAAAACGTTAACATACACAAATCTTTTGGTTCATAAAAAATTGTTTAGTTGAAACAGTTGACTAACATTTTGGTTATGTAGGCGCGATAGCGCCCCTACATAATATGGGGTATAAAGGCGTTCGCGCGGCCCCCTGAAGACAGTATTGGCCTGGTTTCAGCTAATTAGAGGTCTGGGAGGGGTAAAAATGTTACCATCGTAAAGTACTCGAGTAGTACTACAAGTACCACCATACTTTTGATTAAAATTCCGAACTTCGAAATTTTGCACTAGGCGGGAGTTACCGTGCGTTTGTTTTTTTTCTCGGTTAATAACGCCTTTCGGAAGTGCTTATGTCAGCGCAGTGTTGGAACGATATGAACATTATGGTCCTATACTACTTTTATATGTTGGTAGGCAGGGTCCTCCCATGCAACCTTTTTTGGTCATTTTGGCACACTGCCAATTTTGGCTCTGTGCCAAAGCCCCAAAGTCGGACTTTCGCTATTTTGGCACTTCGGTTGTGATCGAATTTTTTTCACAGGTTAGCAGCTAGATCGGTTTGGTTTGTTTTATTTGAAAATTTCGGACTATGCGCGGAATGTAACGAGGGGGATTTTTTAATTTCGCTCTGGAGCTTTCAGGAGATGGGCTTAAACTTTGCATTTTTTGGCCTGTTTCGGCTTAGTCCCACTTTTACTGGAAATGGCCTAAAAGTCACTAAAGATGGCGTTTTTCGGCCTTGGGGTGATACCATACATAGTAAATCGGGGTCGCTGGAAAAAAAGGACGTTTTTATGAGTATACTGCCGATACCGCCCGAAGTGACCACTGGTCAGCACTCTGCTTGGCTCCCGTGGTTCCTCGCCCTGGGTAAAAGTAGGGAAAACTCACTATAAACCGCATTTTTCGGGGTTTTAGTTGGGGGCACATATAGTAAATCGACTACGCTCGTTTCAAAGGACATATTGCCGAAATCGAGGGAAGTGACCAGTGGTCACTACGGTCTATGGGTTCTATTGACCAGTGGTCAAACCCCTTTAAACAGCGTTTTTCGGCGTTTTGGTTGGGGCATATATAGTAAATCGACTACGCTCGGTTCAATGGACATATTACCGAAATCGAGAGAAGTGACCAGTGGTCACTACGNTCNATNNAGCNTATNGNCNANTGGCCAANCNTCTTAAAANNGNGNTTTNCGGCGNTNTGGNTGTGNGCATANATAGTAAATCGACTATGCTC
>JASAND010011717.1:0-17689 GCA_030248195.1 Trissonchulus latispiculum
GTGTACTTCATTCAGTTACGTATTACTCTAGAGCAGCCTCTTCAGTGCACATTCAGAACCTAACTGTGCTTCATGACCCATCCCTGCCAGTTCATAATCCTTTGCTCGGCCACGAAACATATGATTACTAGTAGTTTTTCCAATAGTCCCTTGTTTATTCCCAATGCCCCTTGCATCATACTCCCTTAGTTCTTCTGATTCTGCACTTAATACCCATCACAACATCATTGTATCTCTATTATATACGCATGGGGTATCACAGAGATTCACACCCTGTTTCTATTTCATCCGTCTTCCTAGTTTAACTCTTCCCTGCGTTCTTCCCACAGGAGCTTAGGACAACGTGGCCAGGCCTGGACACCTACCTACCCATGCCTGCCTCCTACCTGCCTTCTATCTCCCTTCTCGTCAAATAATCACTGTTTTAGTGCCATATTCTTTTTAGTGGTTTTCTAACACTACAACTTGCAAATATGTACAGTATATGCAGGTGATTCTTGAGGGCTGTTGATCCATTCAACAATTATCTGTCGAAGATGCACATGATTCTCCATCTGCAAGTACTTTCTTTTCAGGTGAAGGTAGGGAGAAGGGCGTCTTCAGTTTTGGAAGTATTTTACCCAAGACAAGACAAGATTGATAAATTTACTTGAAGAAGGAAGTAACACAAATTCAAAACATCAAAATGTTTATTCTTTAAGTCACAATTTCCAAATATAAGCTTAAGTATTTAATCATTAATACTGGTTTATTAATATAATAAATTTTTATATATGCTTCAAGGAAGGACAGGAAAAGACCAGCAGTTCTCAGTCACTGTGAAAATTTCTCAGTTCAATTTTCAAGTTCATTTTAAAATACTTTTTCTGTGATTTTTTGCAGCTCTTTGGTAGTGAGGACCAAAAGATTAACTACTTCCTCCAAAATTGAAATTATTTTGTGTTACAACCAAAATTTGGTCTATACCAAAACTTTTAAATCTGCAGCCTGCTGTCTCTTGTACCCCCATCAGGACAGTACTGAAAAATTGAGAAAATTTCATATGTACCATTTTTCACAATTTTGTAGCACAGATTTGCATCGATGCTCGACAAGTATTCAACAATGAGTCTCAAGGCCTCAGACGAATGTACAGCATAGAAAGTTGTTCAATTTCCAGCTGGCTTGTTTCTTGAGAACCCCTTTATCAATATCTTTCGTAATTACGGTGACGAAACTTGTGTGTTATATTCCATTAACGGTCTAACAAACGTTTTATATGATTTAAGTAGCATACAATCTCAGTTTGAAAAGATCTAAAAATTCTTGCTGACAGAACCTACTTACTTTTTCGCAGTACTTGAAGTTTTTGATAACCATATGATGCTCTGACAAATCATTTGCTCCTCATTTCATTCATTCTCCCATTAAAAACAAGTCCCTCACCTTAATACTCACCAATCGAAATCGCGCATAATGGCATAAGACAAGTTCGCTACCAACCTACAACCCAAAACACAAGTGAGTTAAGATCATCTTACGGCCTACTGCCACTGGCATGAATTTTGGACGCGACGGTAAATCTTGATAATACCAAAGGCTGCGACTGTTGCAACTTGAAAATGTCAGATGCTGTTAAAGTATCAATTGTTGAAATTTTGAGGCACTCTCTTTCTGAATGCGAGCTTCGTTGTGGACGGCGACTTTCTCAGCTAACTGGCAACGCCAGCTATACAGTTGTTGGTTATCGCCGTTAACTACGGCCGGCGTTTCTGTAAGTAGATTTCTAACATAGCCGACACCAATTCGAGCGGCTCGACAAGCAATGCAAAATTGCTGGAAGAGCATGCAACGCTGGGAGAATTGACATTAGCATGTTCGAATACGCGATCGCGTACGATCTCAGGAATCTTCGTCCAACCAGTGTACTAAGCGTAGCGGCTGTTGCAGAATGCGTATGGGCGCCTTCTTAAGCGTTTCCCATTTGATTCAATGGCAATGCAAGTACTTAAGTACGATTTACTAAAGCGTAAGCGCCTGGCATCTGGGATAATGTACGCACTGATTTATCACACCTACTTGCAATTATTATTTTGCTAAATCACTGTAATTATATCAGAAGTGTTTCTTTTTATTTTTTGACCTCCAAATATTCAATTTCATCTGTAATGAATGAACAATCAAGGAAGGTTGTCAAACATAATGACAATTCTAACAATGGGCTGTCCAGTAATTTTGGCAAGATTAGTTTTTCGAACTTGTTATTGGTTGCACAAGAATTTAATGATTTCAAATTCACTCTTGTCCTTTATAATGTCTTTTGGTAGCCATTATTTGTGGTCGTTCGATAGAAAACTATAACGCACAATGATTGCGTTCACCACCTTATTAGTTCAACTGATTATTGAAAATTTTGACGTAGTCATATTTAATTTCAGGTCGGGAACTTCACTGAATACTGACAAAATAGACCACGATTCAATTCAATTCTGTAATCTAATGCCATTCATTTTGATAACTTGTTCAAAATTTCCACAGATATCGAGCACTCTTTCTGCTGCAGAAAACGTAGCCATGGCTTCTTCGAAGATCTAGACTTTCCATCGAGCACATAAATTTAATTTAAGATAATCTGCAATAATAAAACAAACGGGTAATGAAAAGACCAGCATGGAGCAGCTGTCCCAATTCACTGAGCTTACCACGCGGCTTCATTGGTCGAGTCCATTTATTAGTTTGTGATGTTTCGAACTTTGAAGCTGAAGCTGAGACCGGACTTTTGGGTTGCACAGGTTTCAGTTTCAGTCACTGTAGCGAAACTATTTTACTAGAATTCAAACTGAAACTGGCTTCATTTGCTACAGTCAAATGATGAAACTGAAACTTAATTGAGTAAGACCTGAATCTGGACTGAACTAGTTTCAGTCTTCATATCAAAACTTCGATTTCGAGGATTTTTAAGTAGCTTTTCAATAATATTGGTGTGGAATATAAAATAAATCATCGATTTACGCATTATTGCTGAAACTAAAACCATCTTGGATCACCGACAAAAACCAAGGCAAACTGAATCTAAAATCGATTTTCAAAACAACACTACTATAAGGAACTGAGTTATTGGAAATCACTCGTTGTTAAAATCGTACTGTACTAATGACAACCTATTTTTCGATTCTACAAAATTAGACTTGTGCCTGATCTTCCAAATCTGAGCCTATTTTACAATTTAATACAAAGCCTGCACTACATCCACAGGAACTTTGAGCTGAAACCGAGAGAGCTAAATCACTTTCAGAATATCCAGGAGGTATGTAGAAAAAAATTGCGACCTATAATACAAGTGTCTAAATCCGGAACTGTTGTACTGACATACCTATTACATCCCTATCAGTTATAACTCATTTCTGTAGACGCTGTTGGCTTTCTGTACTAACTCTTCTTCTTATTGATTCTGAAGTGTCACCATCTATGTATGGACTTTCAGGAAGAGTACACCTCAACCTCAACGAACGATGACGCATGTCCCCATCTACAAATCTGAGACCCCTATTTTTTCGGCTTCAGTTTTAGTCCAGGCTCCACTGGTACCGGCCGGTGACTGGTGGTGCTCTCCGCAGACGCAGTCAAGAGGCGGAGGGCGAAGATCATGGATGGGCACATGATCCCAAACGAAATACCATGCGGTTATTGGCACCGAAGCGCTATCCGGTCACGCCCAAGGCAGCAGCAGTCATTGATCCGGCCTGCTGTTTCTTCCAACTTGGTATGTCGCCGCTCATCGATGGCGGAAAACTATTCGTGGCATGCTCGGAAAATACTGCGGGTCACTCGAAACCTTGACGGATCGTTCGTTGAGACTGAGCTCCAATATGGAAGAAGACTGAAAATGGGCGGTCTGAGAACTCTGAAATGGAAATAAAAGTTTCGAACTCTAGTGTTTCGAAAGTCAAGTTTATGTAGTTTAAGATTTAATTGAAGCTTTTGGCCGCATTTGAATACGTTTGCCTCGCTACAAACTCTACCTTTGAATTGAAACGAAGAACGATTATTACAATTCAAATTTAATATGAACTTGGACCCACTGCACACTATGCCCATCATAACAAATTCGATGATCTTCACATCAGCTATATTGTTTTGTCGACATGTAGTCTGAAACATGATTGGTATAAGCTTCTATGTGTCGAAGTTGCTGTGACGTCATGGTTTTGGACGTCTAATTCGTAATCTCTTCTTGGATAATTTTGGCGAAACAGTGGGACTTTTCACATCCCAACATCTTCCCCGTCCAGCATGATCGTAGTTTCGTAGATTTTACTCTGCATGCTCATCGCCAATATTCTGGATAGATTGGATTGCCAGGACCTTCCACCAATTCCTTCCAATTCCACGAAATGTTATTAACCATCAAAAGCATTGTGAGAATGTTGCTTCCATTCTCACCCATTGTGGGCTCGAAGAACACAGTAGCAATGGAGTATAAAAAAATGCAAGTAAAAACAGTGGAAGCCGAGGAAACAGCTACATCAACAGCAACATCTGCCTTGATGAAAATGCCTTCTGTTTTGTCTGTTTTATGATTTTAATGGAGGGCGTTTATGCTAAGCTGTGGAAAAACGTCTTTGAGTTTCGGTGTGTTGAACATCTAACTTTAGCTTGCAACCTAGTTACGACAATAGCTTCTTCGTTGAAAAACCCAAAACTCCTTAAAAGACTAAGTGAACTTCGACATTAAAATAAAAATTTTTGAACCTAACTTTTAGGCAAACATAGCTAATTTTAAAGAAATTATTCAAAGCGTTAACTTATCTTTCATAAAATGTCGCCATCCTCCAGCAAGTAGTTGATGCAATCTCCTTTCGGCTTCAGTTAGCATTGGGGAAAAGTCCGAAGAGAGATATTGTATATGACAAAAAACTTAATTATTGTCAAGAGATTTGATAGACCTATTGACTGTTGACTACAAATGATGAATGTATGCATTCAGGGTATTTTAATTTTCTATTGTCATATACAACACTATGTTCACGAACTCGCTCTTCAACGTAACGAGCTGCACTTCTAATCGTAAATCCAGTATATAAGAAGTCACCACAAAAACCTTAGTCTAATGTCAAGCAAGATAAAACCGGAAATTTTCTTCTGAATATGACCATTTTTGAACTAATTTATTTTATAATTGTAACTGAGAACTTTAGATAAACTCTTCAGGGAAAAATACTTCATATATTTTTAATTCTAGTTTCATAAAGTTACAATATTGATTGACTGGCCGCCGGCTTTGCAGGATCAAAACTCAACTATTCACAGTATCTCAACTACTCAGTTGGTTCAATGTGTGTCTGATGCAAAGTTTAGAACACAAACACAGCGTGTCAATTTCGTTTTTTATATTATATTAAATCTATAGTCTAGCAAACTTAAACTGGACCAAAAGAGTGAATTTTGTGGAGAGTTTATTATTCAAGTTAAGTATCACAATGTATATATTTTCTGAAAGCTCAGAAATCAGAGATTTCAAAAATTTTAAAAAATTTTAAAATTTTAAAACTTAAAATTCCATAAATTTTAAACAGGGTAGGAAAAGAAATAATAAGCGAAAAGTAGACGAGTTTGATATCAAATTAAAGGTCTCGTTCAGGAGAACACGAATATGTATAAATTAAGTGGGTTTGGGGCGGCACGTGGTTCCAGTGGGCCCAAATCCCGAAAAATAAAAGTTGCTCTGATCGCTACAAACTTGGGCTCATTTGAAAGGTTTTATCACGCTGAGTAAAAGTTATAATTGGGTCATCGCTCAAAAATGCTGTCTGCGAAAGTTATTCCTCTTTTGATCATGTCTTGAATTTCGGAGTTTAACGCCGCTATTGCTACCGGTTTCTGGAAGGGCAATCCTGCAGTTACTCAAGCCCTACGAGACCAAGCTGTTTTCCTAATTAAAACAGAGGGGGACGGCAAAGAAGCATATTACAAGGTTTCATCCAAACGGAGGCCCCTCCTATAAATGCAGAAAATGCGAGTTCAAATACAAGACATATAAAGGCTACCAGGGACATCTTAGGACACACCAAGAAGCACCAAAAATTCAGGATCCCAGAACCCTCAGGCAGACCCATTTCTCTAATCTCCCCACTGAAGACGCTCCCAAATTGACTAGGAGTATTGTAAAGGACTTTCCAGAGGACTTAGCCCAAATCTACAAGGAAAATTAGAGCAGCATTAGAACACGCTATTTTGTCTCCCCAGGTATTCAAAATCGCTATAACTTCAGGGTTTCTGATCCCTCCGAAATCAAGCAGTTGATTAAAATTATCTTCAAACTTCAAAGCTGGCAGTTCAAATTTAATCTTTCTTTCGGTTTTGTTCTGTAGAAATGTAGAAGACGGGAAATTTCGATACTACTACCCATCTGGAAACAGCCGGTATTTTGACGAGCCAATTCACATCTCGAATGAAGGAGATCTAGGAAAAATTTACTACGAGTTAGACTAGGGGGACATCCTAGAATGGATTAGACAACAACGCCCCAACACGAAGTGCACAGTCATGGAAATTACAAATGTCTGCTTCTGCATAAACAGGCTGATTTCCTATGCAGTAGGAGAAGCTAGGTATCTTCCTGACTACGTGAAAAACAATCGGGGTTTAATTGCTCTAGTGAAAGACGAACATACTGGAAGACCATATCTGGACGAAAAATGTTTCTTCAGGTGTTTAGCATTAGCCAATGGGAACTAAAGTACATTGACTACAAACCGAAACTAATGAACTGATTGCTCAGTGGGTTCAACCTGGGGAAGAGTTTCATGGAGTACATCTAGAAGATTTAGATGAACTGGAGGAAAAGTTTGATGTTGGTATTACAGTTTACGAACTAGGACCTACAGTTGAGGAAGCCGGGGAAGAACCGGAAGATCTGAATGAACTTGTAATTCAAAGCCACGAAAGAGACCCACTTCTGCTTTATCAAAAATCTCAATAAGTTCACCGTTACCTGGAAGTGTTCGTACTGCAAGAAACTATTTCATCATCACGGAAGTTTTATCAGACATACTAAAAGTTGCGATGTGGCTATCAGCATATCTTTCCTGGTGGAGGAGTTGGGCCTAGGAAAGCGATACTGCAGAAAATCAGTGATCTGGGAATCCCCGTGCCTGAATGGTACTACCCGTTTAGAATAGCCTACGATTTCGAGTGTATGTTCAAGGAAACTTCTAAGAAAAGCGGTCCAAAATTGATTTACACACAAGAATTAATCCCAGCTTCCGTTTCTGTAGCCTCTAATGTTTCTGTTATGAGATCCAAACTGTCTAATAACTACTGGAGATCCCTACAATCTGGTAGTTAGAATGAAAGATTACATGAAGAAATAGACGATAAGGCCTACGAACTTCTTAGGGAAATCTACGAACCCACCCTTTCCGGTCCAGCAGAACACGAGAAACTTCTCGCTGAATTTTAAGAATGGCTTAAAGCTGTTCCAACTCGAGGATTTAACTCTGGAAAATTTGATATGAACCTTATAAAGTCTTGTCTGATTACCAACTTGCTGCTTAGTGGCCAGGAAGCCGGCTACACGGTGAAAAAGAATATCAACTACATGGCTCTCTGCACCCCAAAATTGTACTTCCTAGACATTACAAACTATCTAGCAGCTGGTATTTCCCACAAAAAGTGGCTGAAAAGTTTCAAAATTCCTGAACAAAAGGGAGCGTTCCATTACGAAGCCTTCACTTCCCTCGAGTTTCTAGAACAGGGATTCTCTCATCGAGACTTGTTCTACTCCACTTTGAAACAAGAGGAAATTTCTGACGAAGACCACGTAGCATTCGTTGTATCCTGGAGGAAGTACAAAATGAAAACTGTTAGAGAACTCCTAATTTGGTACAATAATCTGGATGTTGGCCCATTTCTCCAAGCAGCTGAAAAGATGGTTGACTTTTGGAAAACTATGGGTATCGACATGTTTAAAACTGGGGCTATCTCTCTACCTGGTCTTGCATACAAACACATGATTAATAAAATTCCAAAACATACAATTCTCCTTCTCTGGAATAGGTACACCCAAAACTGGCACAAATTAGTAAAAAATAACATTGGTGGGGGGTCCTAGCTTGGTGTTTCACAGATAGTACGAAGCTGGAGGTACTGTAGTTACAAATGGTTTTAAAGTTGGTCAAATTTTTGGGTTTGACGCCAATGCCCTATATCTCTGGTGCACAATGCAGGAAATGCCAACTGGAATGTACACCGAATGGAAACCCACAGAAGATGGGGAATTCAAGAGATGGCTACAAAGATGTAGGAAAGAAGCAATGTGGCTAGAATATACGGCAAAGGTACTGGGAGTTCGAGTTGAGCACGGTTACAACAGGGGACAAAAGAAAGTAGGAAAGTCCAAATTTGACAGTTTCATGGATGCTACTTCCACGGACATGGCTGCAAGTTGGATAGGAACCAGGATCCTTAGGATCGGACTAAGAGAAGGGAAAGGACTGAAAGAGTCTCTCAGGCAATTAAAGATGGGGGTTTCGATCTTCTGGAAAAGTGGAAATGCGAATTTGATAAAGAACTAAAAGCTTCCCCAGATATGCAGCAGTTCATGGATGAGCACTTCAACCTCCCAAAGAAACGATCTATTTTAACTTTCGCACAACTAGTCACCCAAATTTAAGCTAACAGATTTTCTGGACTTTCAGCGATAGACATAGAGGTACCCGAAGATAAAAAAGAACATTTCGCTGAGATGACTTCAATTTTCAAAAACGTGGAATTTCCAGAGAAGACATGGGAAACCATATGAGAGAGTTCTGCGAATTCAACGCCCTAATGAATCAGGCCTAATTGGCAGTTACTTTGGAACGAAAATTCTCCTGGCTACTTCCCTAATTAAGTGGTATCTAAAACACGGACTCAACATACGAAAATCCACCAAGCTATTGATTTCAAACCTACTTGCTTCCGATCCCGACTTGGCACTGAAGGGTGAAATGTTCAAACTTCTAGAAAATTCTTACTATGATCGGACGATTACAAACTTGGAAAAGCATTTGGATTTTAAATTTTGCCAACGATCAGCTGCCAGCAGGGAAGTAAACGGGTTGAGATTTAGAAGATTAGATGACCTGGGAAATGGAGTTTATGAGGTTCAATCTGCAAAATCCAAACTTGTTAACCGACTTCCAGAGTTAGTGGGATTCTTTGTCTATCAATTCGCCAAACTTAGGATGCTAAAATTCTACTATGACTGCCTGAAACCCAATTTGGGCCCGAAACATTCCAGCTTTGTCAAATGGACACAGACTCCCTCTATTTTACCCGCTCCACAAAAACTTAAATGATTGCGTCCCTGTTATAAATGGGAAAAAGTGGGATAAGGCCCTTAAGGATTTCTTTGTCCTAGACCCCAGACAAAAAAGAATACCTGGACTATTCAAGGAAGAATGGACTGGAGATGGTATAATAGCACTTTGCAGTAAAATCTACCTAGCATGGGGAAAGACGAACAAAGTCTTTCACAAAGGAGTAAGCAAAGCCCTAAACAGCTACACCCCAGAAGATTTCAAAGATGTCCTAGAAATAGGAAATACAAAATCCGGAGAAAATAGGGGTCTCAGATTTGTAGATGGGGACATGTGCGTCTATCAAATTGTTGAGTACAAGAGGTGTACTCTCTTTCCTGAAAGTCTCATACACATAGATACATAATTTCCAGAATTGCACGTGTACGTTAAAGCTGTGCTTGCGGAAAGCACGTCAGTGTCTTATATAGGTTTGTTATAACTGATAGGGATGTAATAGGTATGGCTCGTACAATGAAACGGACTGGAGACAGACTTTGAAGACAGGTGGTCGCTGGTCTTTTTCTACATACCTCCTGGATATTCTTGCGGATTTAGCTTCAAGCTTTGTACTAAAGTTCCTGTGGATGTAGTGCAGGCTTTGTATTAAATTTTGTGTGTAGCATAGGTTTGGTTTGAAGATCAGCACAAGTCTAGACTTATAGAATCGAAAATAGGTTGTCATTAGTTAGGTACGATTTTACAACAACGAGTGATTACTCAACTCACCTTATAGTAGTGTTGTTTCAGTAACCGACTTTAGATTCAGTTTCAGTTTCGGTTTCTGTCGGTGATCCAAGATGGTTTTAGTTTCAGTTTAAATAATGCATAAATTGATGATTATTTATACTCCCACATCAGAATATTAACGAAAAAGCTACTTAAAATCCTTCAAATCCTGAAGTTTTGATGAAGACTGAAACTAGTTTCAGTCCGAGATTCAGGTTCTTACTCAATTAAGTTTCAGTTTCAGTCGGCCGACTAAAACAGTTTCAGTTTCAGTTTTAGGTCTCCTAGTAAAATAGTTTCAGTTTTAGTGACTGAAACTGAAACCTGTGCAACCTAAAACTTAGTCTCAGCTTCAGCTTCAGTGCCTGAAACATCACAAACTAATAAATGGGACTCGACCAATGAAGCGGGGCGGGAAGCTGTGCATTTAAGACAGCTGCTCCATGCTGGTCTTTCTTCTATTACCTGCTTGTTTATTATTGCAGATTAGTCTTAAATTAAATTTCTAGTGTGTTTCGGATAGGTCAGATCTGAAGGTAGCTACAAGTACGTTTTGCAGCAGAAAGAGTGCTTACTCAACCGATACCCTTGTGAAATTTAATGTTATCAAAAACAGTCAGTATTAGATTATTGTTAGAATTTGAATTTAGTTCGTGTGGCCCATTTTGCCAGTATTCGTGAAGTTCCTGACTTAGTCACTGAAGGTATATGACGACAGTCGTGTACTCAATAACGAAGCTTTCTAATCAGTCGTGTATGTAATAACGCAATTTACTTGTGCGTTATAGTTTTCTATCGAACGACCGACAATAACAATTGCCACCAAAAGACATTATAAAGGACAAGAGCACTCGGAATCATTTAAACCTTGTGCAACCAATAACAAGTTCGAAAAACTAATTCGCCAAAATTACTGGACAGCCCACAAATAGAATTAGCTGTGTCTGACAACCTTCCTTGATTATTCCTTCATTCATTACAGGTGATATACTCAGCGAGTTTCGGGATAGTCTAAAATAAAAAGAAACACTTCTGATATAATTACAGTGATTTAAAGCAAAATAATAATTGCAAGTAGGTGTGACAGAATCAGCGTAAGCATTGTCCTGCACGCTTGCGCGCTTTACGCTTTTTTAGTAAATCGTACTTAAGTACTTCGTACGCTACTATCCAATGTGAACGCTTACACATGCGCTTCCCATACGTGTATTTCTATAACAGCCATACGCTTAGTACACTGGTTGGACGAAGATTCCTGAGATCGTACGATCATGCGTCTGTGAACGATGCTAACGTCAAATTCTGAAAGGTCGTACGTCTTCGGTCGTACGATTGTTTCGCTCTTGAATCTGCGTCATTATATACAGTCTACTTACAGAAACGTCGTCGTAGTTAATGTATATAACTAACGCGAATTGCAGAAACAGTCGCAGTACGTACAAGTTAGCTCGAGGAAAGTCACGTCCCACCTATAGCTCGCATTCAGGAAAGAGAGTACACCCCTTGTACTCAACAATTTGATAGACGCAATGGTATGATCTGACATTTTCAGTTGCACATAGTTCTGTGGAGCTTTTTGCAGATGACGCTAAGATTTATTTGTCGTGTCCAAAATCATGTCAGTGCAGTAGGCTGCAAGATGATCTTAACTCACTGTGTGCTTGGGCTATAGGTTGGCAGTTGAACTTGTCTATGCCGAAGTTACATGTATTCTCGATTGGTGGAGCACAGCAGGTGGACTTGTTTTTAATGGGAGAATGAATGGGGAATGTGGGAGATGTAAATGATTTAGGAGTTCTGTTATCAGGATATCAAAAAACTTCAAAGTACTGCGAAAAAGTAAGTAGGTTCTGTCAGCAAGAATTTTTAGATCTTTTCAAACTCGAGATTTGCAGATGCTACTTAAATCATATAAAACGTTTGTTAGACCGTTAATGGAATATAACACACAAGTTTCGTCACCGTATCTATTGAAAGATATTGATAAAGTGGGTTCTCACAAAACGCTTGCCGGGAATGAACAATCTTTCATACGTACATCGTCTGGAGGCCTTAGGACTAGCTAGTTTAGAATATCGAAAATTGGTTAATGATGCAATCTTGTGCTACAAAATTGTGAAAAATGGTATTGATATGAAATTTTCTGACTTTTTTCAGTACTGTCCTGATGGGGGTACAAGAGGACATAGGCTAAGATTAAAAGCTTTGCATAGACCAAATTTGGTTGTAACACAAAATAATTTCACTTGGAGAGTAGTTAATCTTTGGAACTCACTACCAGAAGAGGCTGTAAGCGCAACCACAGAAAGTATTTTTGAAATGAACTTGAAAATTTGAATCTGAGAAATTTTCATAAAGGGCGGGACTTAGATAACCAGTGCTGGTCTTTTCCTGTCCTTCTTGAAGTATATACGTATATGTATTTTGTATTTATACTAACAAATCTCAGTATTAATGAGCTAGCTTACTGTAAGTTTATATTAAAATTGTGACTTTGTACTAATAAACATTTTATTGTTTTGAATTATGTTACTTCCTTCTTCAAGTAAATTACTTGTCTTGTCTTGTCTTGGTAAAATACTTCCAAACTAAAGACGCCCTTCCTTACCTCTACCCTAAAAGGAAAGTACTTGCAGATGGAGTAACTACAGTACCTTTCGACAGATAATTGTTTGTTTTATCCCACCAGTCCTCTTTAGGACCACCTGCATATACTGTACATATTTGTGTGTAAGTTGTAGTAAAAAGAAAACCACTAAAAAGAATGAAAGTAAGTACCAAAAACAGCAGATTAGGCCGGACTAGTAGTGTAGATAGGTACGTATGTAGGCAGGTACGTAGGTAGGTGTCCGGTAATGGGCCGACGCCGGGTCCCAAGCCCTGGGGGAAGAACGCAGAGGGAAGGAGTTAAACTAGGAAGACGGATGAAGTAGGAACAGGGTGTGAATCTGTGATAACTTGGCGTATATGCTAGAGATACAAACAGGATGTTGTGATGGTGTGCGGTTGGCAAGGGCAGGAACTGGGTGTTAGAACTAAGGAGTATGACAGGAAGTACTGGGGGAATAAACAAGGGACTACTGGGTGCAACTACTAGGTGAACTGGGAGTATGTTTCGTGGCCGAGCAAGGGACGATAGAACTGGCAGTGGGACGGGTCAAAGGTCAAAGTCAGGGTTCGAAATGTGCACCATATACTACTTGCAAAGATTTCATTAAAGCCAAGAAGTCTAAATTATATTAAGAATCTCTACGGCAGCATTTAATATTATTATGAAGAATGAAAATTTTATGTTCTCGAAACAAGTCCTGAAATTTTTATGTTCTCACTACAACAATCTCTGGTGATTATGAACTAGGTTGATTAAATTATGTAAAATTTTCAACAACGCAAATTAGAAACATCAGAAGTCGCATCAAAATTCAATTTTGGTAAAAACTGCATCAAAATCAAAACTCTTTCAAATTGAAAAAGTCGAACTGAATCAAATCAATTCATTTTCGGGTACAAAAAATCGAACTGAATCAAATCTGATGATTTTTCAGAGGCGAAAATCGAACTGAATCGAATCAAAACTTTTGAGGCCGCATCAATACAACCGTACAAGGGGTGGCCGCTTTCGGATGGAGCTGCCGCGGTGAGCTTATTGCATAGGCAGCAATAGGAGCATCGCCGGCCTTGTTAATTGCCTCGGTTAATTGCGACAGCAATTATTCGGTGTCAGCTACCCTCTCCAGTCAAAGTTTACGCAATGCTGACACGACTCCTAATCGGCGTGTGCTAAACTGGAGTGGGGGAACTGAAAAAAGATTTTGTAAAACATTTTTGCGGATGTTCAGCCAGCTGTTGCCGGCTGAGATGAAAGTTCCTCCGGAAAAAGGCTTATGCTAGTTCAGCTTAATATAAGGATTTTATCAAAATAGGACTTGTGCTGTTCACTGTGTTTTTCCAAGAAAAAGTCTACTTTTCTAAGAAAATATGTGTTTATCTGAATATACTTTTTCGCGATTTTAGCGGTTTTACAACAGTTTTTTTACGACATACAGCGTATTCCTGGCAACTTTTGGTAGTTTTAGAGATGAGAGACGAAAGCGAACAGGCAGTGAGTCGTTTGTAATGCGATTTGAAAACTGGAGCGCTGCAAATCGTAAAAATGTTTCTGAAGAAGGCACAAGTGGGATTTGGGAATTTTTTTGCAGTCTTCTGTAGTCTTCAACGTCTTCTTCAAAACTTTTGAAGAATTTTATAAATTTTTGCTTCTAAACTAAAAATTTTGGAGTGTTTTAAGTGTTTTTCTAAGAAAAAGTTTGCGAAAACGGTCAAAAACAAAAACAAACCAAGAGCTAAAATAATTTACGTCCTGCCCCCACTACACTATAGAATAAAGCTATAGGAACATGAAAAAACTGCAGTTTCGATTTAATAGCCGTAGTGGAAGTTTAGAAATGTTTTACGCTCAGAAATAGGAATTAGTAAAATGCGAAATGTGCATATTTCAATAATCCATCAAGAAATTCCTACACTACGCATATACAAATAAACCTATTCACCTATACACCTACGACAGGGCTGTTGCGCGGGCTTTTCCAAAAAATAGGAATAAAAATAGGAATTTCACCACCAAAAAATATATACGAATAAATACGAACATTTTGGTCAAAAAATAGGAAAAAATAGGAATTCCCGGGCTAAAAGTGAAGGCTTAATTTTTTGTTTTTACCAAAGAGAGCAATTATATCATGGTATTTTTAGGAATTTTTCGGGGTGGGATCGGGGGGGGGCGAGTTTGTTTTGCAAAAATGAGCCAAAAAATGGCATTTAGAAGTATTTGCAGGTACAAACTCCTGAAGCTCTCAAAAATACGTGGATTTAGGCTAAAAATAGCAACTCTTTACGCAAAAATCTCCGGCGAAGCAGGAAGATTTTGAAAAAATGTGCCTTTAAATGGATTTTAAATGTCTTGAGAGCTTGTAACTCTGATTTTTAATATGATGAACGGTGCTGTCGAATTTTTCGGAATTAGACCCACTTATATTATCGGATTAATATGGGGAATCTGGGGCGATGCTATTAAAACTGGTTGAGTTTAATCTGGGTTTAGCCAGGGTTGGTCACCGGAGGGAACTACAAGAAATAACGTTTTTCTTTTTTTTCGAAGCCTTCGAAGAGAACTCGGTAGTGTTTTCTGGTAAGTTGGATAATTTTTAAAAATAATTGGTAAAATTTTCTAATTTTTCTGAAAAATTCGGAAAATTGTCGGCAACGGTCTGAATCTCATTGAATATTTGGGAGGCTACTTTCATTTTACCGGTGTCAAAGTAATCGAATATCCGGTCGATTTCCGGTTCTGAGCTTTGAAATTTGAGATTTCATGGGCTATTATCTCAGTATCCGGTTGGTCCGGAAGTCAAATTATTTCATTAAAATGACATTTTGTCTATCCTTAACAAGCATCAACCTCAAATTACTTCATATCTGCTGTAATTTTTGAATGATAGTTTTTAAAAAAAGGTTCAAACATACGTTATATTGCGAGCGACAAAGGTAAGCGTATGGGATCAAATCTCATATCCGGTTTAACAATTACACAAAACAAGCAAAATCACCACGCGTTTAAAACACTATCATTCAAAAATTACAGCAGATATGTAGTAATTTGAGGTTGATGCTTGTTAGGGATAGACAAAATGTCATTTTAATGAAATAATTTGACTTCCGGACCAACCGGATACTGAGATAATAGCTCATAAAATCTTAAATTTCAAAGCTCAGAACCGGAAATCGACCGGATATTCGATTACTTTGAAACCGGTAAAATAAAAGTAGCCTCCCAAATATTCACTGTGCCAAAAACTAACATTTTTTGTCCGCGATTCCGAGCACCAGACCGGAAAAACCGATTTTTCCGGTTTTTTTCGTACCGGATACGACCATAAATCACGCAATTTTGGCCCAAATTGGACAAAACTTCGTATATAGACTAATTTCGACCCGCTGAATCTAAAAATTCAATCAGCGAAACTGTACGACCTACCCATCTTGCTGTACAGTTTTTGTGACCTAGACATCCGGTTACCGGACATAGACCGGATGTAACCGGATTTTCGGAGATGTCTTGGGCCAAGGACCAATATGCTAGAGTATGAATTAATTACCATTCTTTTTCCGAATCTGAAGCGTTTTTATCGATTTGGCATCCGGTAACCGGATATAGACCGGATATGATGGTTTTACCGGATTCTCCTCCTCCTCAGGTTTCTAAAAATATATACTTTATACAGGCTAACTTCAAAGGTTAACTCAGGACAAGCGCTCACAGTTCGGTTCCAAGAATTTTTGGTCAGACTTTAGCGTGAATGTGCATCGAGCACTGCATATTCAAATTATGGAAAACGTCTATATGCCTATGGGCCTATACGCCCAACTACCAAAAATTTGGGAGCTTAACTTAATCCGTGTGGATTCGTTTATAACCAAGAATTTTTAAAACAGGAAAATATTGTGGCAAAGGTCGTATACAGATTCTAATCCTTCAACGAAGAATTTAGTAACCCAAGGCAAATATGTAAAAAAGGTTGTGTTAGTTACACTGGTTTGCACCAAATGTGATTAGCAAATGATTAGCGAATTTCGTGCTAAGCATGCTTAGCAAGTGCTCAATCCCAAACTCCTTTGCACCAAATCTGATTAAGTTAATCAACAGCTAAGCAGATGCTAATCAAGTGCTCAAGAAGTAAATATTTAATTCTATTCTGGAGGAGGATTAACTGTGAAATTCCTGCTAATTTTTCATATTTATTACTATTTCCAGTCAACCGTAATGGCGAAAATGTTTGCTGGATAGCTAGACGTGCCCCATGTTGCTGCTAATAGCAAGAAACCAAATGAAAAATTTCGCTAAACAATTTGCAAAGTTTAGCGAGACAAAACACGAAAGCATTTTAAGATTCTTAAATATTTGGAAATATTCGATACGTTTAGTTTCATGTAATACAGTTAACACAACAACAGTACTCATCCCAGATCATGTATAATTTAACCGATTCAATTAAAAAATTGATTTCTTGCATCAAATTTAAAGACTGCCAATTTATTTCCTGAGAAAAAGTTAATCAAGTGATTAGCAGATGCGACAGTCCTTGCAATCACATGATAATGGCATAAAATTCAAGTAGCTGATTGGTTCAAATACAAAAATCCAGCATTTTCATTGGCCGTTTCTTGGAAGTGCTAACCATTTGCTAAGCAACTGCTAAACTGATGATCTGTTAATCAATTGCTAATCAGATGTGGCGCAAAGGAGTTGTTGCTAAGCAAATGCTCAAGATTAGCAAGTTTAGCTGATCATTTGGTCTGCGGATTAGCAAATGCTTAGCAAATAGTTAATCACATTTGGTGCAAACGGCGTTAAAGGAACAATAAGCAAAACTAAGATGAGGACGTTTGGAAACAAGGAAAACACATCTGCGCCGTAGGATCAAAATTTTCGCCAAAAACTGTTGTCATTCAAATCTTAAAGTTTTGTGTTAGGTTCCACAAAAATAACCAAATCTAACGACAATTTACTCTGGTCAAATAGAAAAAAATAGGAAAAATAGGAACCGCAACAGGCCTGACCTATGACCTACAGAATAAGATTC
>JASAND010011719.1:0-13485 GCA_030248195.1 Trissonchulus latispiculum
TTGTACTTCGTTCAGTTACGTATTGTGTGTGTGTGTGTGTGTGTGTGTGTGTGTGTGTGTGTGTGTGTGTATTGCTAGGTTGAGGACTTAGGCTTTTTTGGGTCAAAAATAAAATTTTTCAAAAGTGGTCAAATTTGGTATCAAATGAAAGCTCTAAGTGAGCTGAGCAACTTTTGTCATAGAACTGCGTAACCAAAGTGGATGTAGAGAGATGGGGTGGGGTGGGGTGTGGACTTAGGCTATTTTGGGTCAAAAATAGAATGTTTCAAAAGTGGTCAAATTTGGTATCAAATGAAAGCCCTAAGTGAGCTGAGCAACTTTGTCCTAGAACTGCGTACCCAAAGTGGCTGTAGAGTGCTGAGGTGGGGACTTAGGGGTGGCGACTTAGTCTATGTACGTAGGTCAAATATGAAATTTTTCTAAAGTGATCAAAGTGGTGTCAAATGAAAGCCCTAAGCGAGCTGAGCAACTTTTGTCATGGAGCCATCCCATCCAAACTTGCTGTGCCAAATAACGTCACGTACCTATGAAACTGTTGTCTTCACTTCTTCAACCGGAATTTAAAGGATATATGATACAGTCTCTGCCAACTCACACACATATTATCCTCTTTTGTGCGGAGCATTTTTGTTACTTGTATATATATATATATATATATATATATATATGTACGTATATATAAAATCTTGAAAATTTGGGGTGGGGTTCTTGCAAATTTGGGTGGGTGGGTGCAGGGTTTTTTTCAAAACGCCAGGGGCATTTTAGTGGGCAATTAGACGGGGCATTAGAGCGGGAAATTACAAAATTTTGCTAAGCGATTTCTAACCTTAATTTTAACTATCTATAATTTATACGGTTTTCCCCGTGGTTGGTTAGATATATATATATATATATATATATATATATACGGTACATTTCACGGAAAGAGTGCCAGTTGGAGAAGTTTTGAAAATTGGAGAAATATCGCCAACATTGGTGATTTTCGCCAAAGTTGAAGTAAAGTCCAAACAGAATTGGCGAAAAGCCATTGTAAAAACCTTTTCCTGAATAATTTCATACTTTTTGGCCAATATTGGCGAAAAGTCCGGACTGACTGGAAGAATAAATTTAGTCTTCCAGTCAGTCCGGACTTGGTTCACCAATATTCCGACAGGAGTACTTTTCGACATTATTCAGGTAGGAAAAGGTTGTTATAGGTTTTTTTACGCCAATTCTGTTGGACTTACTTCAACTTTTGGCGAAATCGCCAACAGTTGGCGATATTTCTCCAATTTTAAAACTTCTCAACTGGCACTTTCCGTGAAATCCTGGCGTATATATTATATATATATATATATACGGTACATTTCACGGAAAGAGTGCCAGTTGGACGAAGTTTTATTTTTTGTGTGTCACAATTGGAGAAATATCGCCAACTATTTGGCGATTTCTCGCCAACTTATTTTACACGTCTCCAGCCACAGTCCACACATATTATGGCGATCGCTCATTATTTGGCGATAAAAAATAGATCATTTCTAGCCAATTGTAGTAAAACTTCTCCAACATGTGCACTCAAAATTTCCGAAAAATTCGTAGCCCCCAGACCCCCTGCTGTATATATATATATATATATATATATATACGGTACATTTCACGGAAAGAGTGCCAGTTGGAGAAGTTTTAAAAATTGGAGAAATATCGCCAACTAATGGCGATTTTCGCCAAAGTTGAAGTAAAATCCAAACAGAATTGGCGAAAAGCGATTGTAAAAACCATTTTCCTGAATAATTTCATACTTTTTCGCCAATATAGGCAATAGTTGGACTCTTGTCGGATTGTGAGAGGTAGGAGAGGGAAAAAACAAAACAGAAAAGCCCGGACTGACTGGGCAAATTTATTCTTCCAGTCAGTCCGGACTTTCGCCAATTGAGCCAAAAAGTATGAAATTATTCAGGAAAAAGGTTTTTACAATGGCTTTTCGCCAATTCTCTTTGGACCTCACTTTCAACTTTGGCGAAATCAATGTTGGCGATATTTCTCAATTTTTAAAACTTTTCTCCAATATAAAAGGTCTGTACGGTAAAACTAAGTTTGTTTAAGGCACAATAAAAACGACAGGAAGTTGATGGAAATAAAACACGTTATTAATTAAAGCAAAGTTAAAATTGCCAGAAATCGCTTGGCAAAATTTCCCTCCGATGTTACTGTCCGTAAATTTTCAAAAAACCCTGCACTTACCCACCCAAATTTTTACCACCCCCAAATTTTCAAAGATATACGTACATATATATATATATATATATATATATATATATACAAAAAGTAACAAAGATATGTGTGTGTGAGCCCCGAGTGTCTTATCCTTTAAATTCCGGACGGCTCCATGATAAGTTGTTCCGTTCGCTTAGGACACTCATTGACACAAGGCCACTTTAAAAATTCCCATTTTGACCTACGTGTACATCGCCCACTTGCAACATTTGAAATTGCGACAAAAGTTGCTCAACTCCGCCAAATTTGATCGCGACACCCCACCCCACTACAGCACTCTACAGCCACTTTGGGTACGCAGTTCTATGACAAAAGTTGCTCAGCTCACTTACATAGAGCTTTCATTTTATACTAAATTTGACCACTTTTGAAAAATTTTATTTTTGACCCAAAATATATATATATATAGCCTAAGTCCCCACCCCACCCCACCACAGCACTCTACAGCCACTTTGGGTGCGCAGTTCTATGACAAAAGTTGGCCATCTCATTTCGGCCTTTCATTTTATACCAAATTTGACCACTTTTGAAAAATTTTATTTTTGACCCAAAATAGCCTAAGTCCCCACCCCACCCCACTACAGCACTCTACAGCCACTTTGGGCACGCAGTTCTATGACAAAAGTTGCTCATCTCATTTCGGCCTTTCATTTTATACCAAATTTGACCACTTTTGAAAATTTTTATTTTTGACCCAAAATATATAGCCTAAGTCCCCACCCCACCCCACCACAGCACTCTACAGCCACTTTGGGTACGCAGTTCTATGACAAAAGTTGCTCAGCTCACTTAGAGCTTTCGTTTGATACCAAATTTGACCACTTTTGAAAAATTTTAATTTCGACTACTTGACCCCCTCCACCCGACTGACCCTCCCGACGGCAAAGTGGAAACCAGGCCAGCAAAATAGGTGCGTCGGACGGCAAAACGGATACCGGGAATGATCTGGGCGCACGAGAATACCCCTCTGGACAAAGTTTTGAGACGCCAAGTCGAGCCTAGTATGGACCTCCAGGAAGCGGTTGCCGACATGACCCTCCAGACGGCAAAGTGGAACCAGTACAGCAAGATGGATGAGTCCCACGGCAAAAAGGACACCGGGAATGAGCTGGGCGCACCAGAAAACCCCTATAGACAAAGTTTTGAGAGGCCATGTAGAGCCTACTATGGACCTCCAGGAAGCGGTTTCCGACTTGACCCTCCCGACGGCAAAGTGGAACCAGCCCAGCAAGATGGGTGGGTCAGACGGTAAAACTGACTGCGGGAATCAATTCTCCGTGCCAGAAAACCATTGTATGGAAGATTTGAGCTTTTAAAGTTAAATAGATGGCGTGAAATTTCGATTTTTCATTTTTCGAATTTTCGCCATCTTTGACGGACCACTGTGGTCGCTAGGGAAGTGATAGAGAAACGCAACCTGGACCGTTAGTTAGTTCAATATATGTAATTTCTGAATATCAAAAGAAATCAGCTCCAGCTCGTAACGTTCGACCTGAGCGACGACCACAAAAATGGTCACTTTTCGCTATGAGCCGACTTTGCGGCGCCACTGCGGCGCTGTGGCGCAGCTGCGGCGCAAAAAAAGTTGTGATTCTTAAATTCTTTAGAGGGTACTACTAGACCCCATAGCCCTTTAGGTTGGCCCACCGCTGCAGATCACGTGAAAGCGGCGAACATTATGTACAATACAACCATCAAATAGGAGAAACCGGAAAAAAAAAACATCGCCGCCATAACCGGTCCGGGGCGCAACTTTTTAACGGTAAGTGATACGGGGCTGAAACTTCACAGACATACTAAACTCGATGTGCTCTACAATTTGCGCATGAAATCTGCGCAGGATCTGCGCAGGATTTTGCGCAGCTTCTGCGCAGCTTATTTTACACTGTCTCCAGCAACTTTTCACACATATTATAGGGGTCGCTGCCGCGACCCCTATGATATATATAATATACGTATAGGGATCGACCGGAATTCCGGTTCCGGTACTTTTTGGTTCCGATTCCGGTTTTTGAAAACGTACCGGAACCGGAACCAATTTTAGCCTATTATCAAAAGCAAAATTTTATTAAAATTTTCAAAAATTTTATCAAACTTCTTTAAAACTTTTTGAAATACTGCGATTCTCTTATATATAACCAAAATATGATTTATTCAAAAATTTTCGCCTGCGGCGCTATTGCATTACTTTAGAATGTTTAGAATTTGTAATAATAATGTCTAATGTATATATCGTTGTTATGAATATATATATATAACTATTAATATATTATAAAACAAAAATACTTAATAACTCAGCATAGCGCAAACCCGCCGAAACTTTTAAATTTAAGTAGTGGTAAGGATACCTAATGTAGAATTGAAATTATTGAAGATTTACCGTCGACCTATGCTATTTCAAAATTATAGAGTGCGCTGTTGTATAATCAAATGTCAGTTTTAGCTTAAATTTAATCTTTTTAATTGTTTAAATCGAGACTGGACTTTAAATATGGACTATAGCAAGCTTAACAAAAAAATCAAAATTCGGTTTTTTGGCTGGAACTTTCGCAAAACTAAACCAAATCGATTACTTTGAGGACCCATGGATAGGTCTTGGGCTAAGCTTTAAAACCACCCCAGTTTCGTTGCTCTACAACCTACCAGTAAGTAGCAGTAGACGAAAATGTGTGATTTTTTTGTTAAAGGTGTAACAAAAAAATCACCCGTTAACAAAAAAATCAGTGGCGGATCGGATCCCAGAAAGCAGCTAGCAACTTTTTCTCATCAGTTTTGGATAGAGCTCACTAAATAACGTATTTAGAACCCGAAACCGCTAGCCTAGTGCTCCAACTAATGCAACTGACCCCGCCGAAGTCTTAGTGGTCACTGATGGCCCCCGACAGCGTCCAGTATGAAGTCTGGTGGCTCTAAAGTGCCGTTTTAAAGGCTAAAACGTTGTTTTTTCGTGTTTGTGAGTGATTATAACCTATTTCCAGGCATTTTGGCAGAGAAAATCAGAACTTCGTATCTTGGTGGGGTATGACCCACGGTCACGTGACCCCTGCCGGACCCGTCCGGACCCTCCAGGTACCAACTGAACAGTCCGAAGTGGCTATTATAAACATGTCCTAGGGGGTTTTCCAGGGCGCTGAATTCAAATCTAGCATTAGTTTTTAGGTAACTATGGCCAGGGGCGCACATAAGGGGGGGGCGGGGGGGGGGGGGGGGCGCCCCCCCCCGTAACCAGACGTAAAGGAAAATTTTTATTGTCCGCGCGTAGCGCGGACGTAAAATTTCAAAAATTTTCGCGCCTTCGGCGCGAAATTTGCCTCACTTTTGCTTAATTTACCCTTATTTCAGCGTTTTAAACCTTTCAATAGCAACTTTTTAAACTTTTCCAAAAATTTTCGCGCCGTCGGCGCGAAATTTTTCTATTTTTTGCTGAATTTACGCTTATTTTTGCATTTTTAACCGTTGGGGTCCAAAATTTTTCCACCATGGGGGCGATGCCCGCTGACCCCCCCCCAATTTTTCTGAGGTCCGCCCCCCCCCCTGAAAAAAGTTCCTATGTGCGCCACTGACTATGGCCTAATACTGACTTCTGGTATCACGTTTACCGTCGGACGGTTCAGGCCCGACTGGTTACCAGGTTGGACTCCCAGAAGTGCCAGGCAACCTCAAAAACCACGGCTATAAGGGTTTTCGAGGTCGCTGAGTTAGAATTTGACGTTAGTTTTGCTCTAGCTGCTGTTCTGACTTCAGTAACAAAACACAAAAATGATTTTTTATTTGTTAAAATTTTAACAAAAAAATCACCCACCCCAGGACGGCTCAGAGGTCCGACTGGGAACTTCTATATATGTATCGATAGCCTACAGTCAGGACATGTCATATGTACAATATGGGTTGCCTAAGGTTTTCCCTTGGTAAATAGCAGCCGAAATTCGAACTTCGGTCATGAACGTTTTTGAGGTGACTTTTGGGTACCCTCACTCAGGCGCGTAGCCAGGGGGGGGGGATGGGGGGAATTCCCCCCCCCCGAAATTGTGTTGCCCCCAGGAATTTTTCCTGCCACGTGTGTAAAACGCCTATTTTTCAAAAAATTTTCGCGCCTTCGGCGCGAAATATGTGTATTTTCTTATTATAATGCGTGTTTCGCACTAAAAATGAGTACCAATTACCGTATTTGACCACTTTCTGCATCATTTTGGTGCATGAACAAGCACCGCGCCTTAAATTTTATTGTAATTTCAACGAATGCTCTGTAAAAATTCCACGAAGGTCACGAAATAGAAAAATTTCTCAGCTTCTGGGGGGCTCCGCCCCCCTGACCCCCAAAACAATTTTGCTTCCCCCCGAAATTTTTTTCTGGCTACGCTAGTGCCCTCACTTAAAGGTCTGCCCTGAACGCACGGAGAGGGCCTAGGGGCCCAAACTCACAGGCTGTAATGTCGAGATGTGAGGCTATCACCATGAAAAAATTTGAGTCTCTGCGACTTTCCTGTGAGTCAGGGTGGGGTGATTTTTTTGTTAAAATTTCGGATGATTTTTTTGTTACGCTATACGTAAGTTTATTGCTCTTTGTTTAGTAAGTAATCCAGTGCGCAGATCAACAGAATTACTAAAAAATTATGGATGGAACAAATAGCAATGGTTTTTAAAAATCTTTTGAAGCAACGTCATTTAAAATTTAAAAATCCTGATGAAGCGAGCCAAGAGGAAGAAATGTCCCTTAATTCAAGTTGGAGAAATTGTGCATTTTGACTTTCTTTGAAACTTGTGAAAAATACTTTTGGCTTATATATGTGCTTAATGGATGAAAATTTTTATATATATATATATATATATATATATATATACAAGTAACAAAAATGCTCCGCACAAAAGGGGATAATATGTGTGTTGGGCCTATGTCTGTCGTTTAAAATCCGGTTGCGAAAGCAAGTAATCCGACACAGCAAGTTTGGGTGGGTGGTTCTATGGCGAAAGTTGTTCAGTTCGATGCGGGCCTTTATTTGACTCGAAATTTGACCACTTTTTAAAATTTTAGTTTTTGACCCAAAATCGCTTAAGTCCCCACCCCACCCCACCACAGCTACTTTAGGTACGCACTTCTATGACAAAAGTTGCTCAGTTCGATGCGGGCTTTCATTTGGTACCAAATTTGACCACTTTTGAAAAATTTTATTTTTGACCCAAAATCACCTAAGTCACCACCCCACCCCACCACAGCCCTCTACAGCCACTTTAGGTACGCACTTCTATGACAAAAGTTGCTCAGTTCGATGCGGGCTTTCATTTGGTACCAAATTTGAACACTTTTGAAAAATTTTATTTTTGACCCAAAATCGCCTAAGTCCCCACCCCACCCCACCACAGCCCTCTACAGCCACTTTAGGTACGCACTTCTATGACAAAAGTTGCTCAGTTCGATGCGGGCTTTCATTTGGTACCAAATTTGACCACTTTTGAAAATTTTAATTTTTGATCCAAAATCGCTTAAGGTGCTGGTTCGGGTATTTGCAGCAAACTTTGAAAGACTGTAATTCGCTCAATTTTTGGAGTTCAACGATAATTTTTATATCATTTTAAAGCTTAGAATGTGCTCGTTACAACTAGGTACATCATAACAGTCTCATTTCAACTCTTCGACTTGAACAACATGAAATTTGAACAACAACTTGCAATAACATGAAAACAATTTTTGAACATGGATTTCTCGAAGTGTGGGAAAGCTAGCGAAAAGCGACCAGTTCAGGCTTCAAAAGAAATGTCTTCCCGAGGGCTATTTTTTCTGAAATTGTTTAGCGAGTAAAGAAGCTCAAGATTTTGAGAAAAGCGTAAATTTTGTCCGATTTTCGTCAAAATTTTCAAGTTTGGACGCCTATTTCTCTCGAACTGAAAGACAAAACGAAAAACCATGAAAAATAGCCCTCGGCAATTGTCTCAAAAATGCGGGTGTAAAGCCGTTTTCGAATTGCTTGCATGAGTTGAGAGAAATCCGTGTTCAAAGCAAACTGGTTGCGATTTTCAAAATTTCACATTTTCGCTGCTGTACGTATTCAGAGAAGCCGCAGAGAGCTCTTCTTGGGACTTAGCATGTCCCTTAGGACTACGAATACGGACAATACTTGACCTTCGGACCAGCGCCGTTGAAGCTGTCGAAATCTTGCAATATTTGATTTTTCGAAAAATGGCCGGTTTTGGACCTCGAAAATCAATTTTCGCTGTTATCTCTTAAACCTTAAGGAATCGAAGAATATGCTCAAGAGCAAAGTTGTAGGTCTTGGTGAGAGGATTCGAATGATTATATATAAGTTCATCCATATAGGATGGCCACAGTGCAAGCTATGGCGGATTAAAGCAAATTTTTCAAAAACTCAAATTTTCAAGCCGCGACTTTTCTAACATGTTTTACAGGCTAAATAATGTAATTGTAGCAAATTTGAATAAATTTCAACAAGAATTGCGCTTTTAAAGTCCAAAAATACACGAACCCGAACCAGCACCTTAAGGTGGTGGTATCCTTTTGTGCAGTGCTTTTGTGGTGATTTTTTAGAAACGCTATAACTTTCGCAATTTTGGGAGTTGCAAAGAGCTTTATACATCGTTTTAAAGCTTGTTATCTGTAAATTCACATGAGCTTACGAAACTGGCAAAATTAGCAGAAAATAGCAGAAATTTCCTGGCACGCTGACATCTAACAGGATGAATATAGACCAAAACTTTTTGTATATACATCGATTTCTCAAAACTGAAGAATCGGCCAAAAGTTCTCTGTGTGCAACGATTTGAAGGACATGTGGACCGAGGGACGTTTTTTTGGATTTGGCTCAGCAGGTCTTAACCATCGAGAAAATCCACCAAATGCACAGTAACACGAAATTTCGCAACTTCGCATTGAGTTTTCTTGCTACTCAATATGTTTTAGCCCAAACCAAGAAAAACGTCCCTCCGCAGAAGTGCGAATTTCGATTCTGCCGAAAATCTCCGGAATCCGTCGAGTATATAGTTTTTGAGAAATCGATGTTTGAAACAAAATATATAATCGCAGTTTTGCGAAAATGGTTTTTCGGCCAAATCTCTAGCGGAAAACAATAAAGTCCGGCTAATAGGCATTCATAAAATGTGCATTTGGACGATGTATCGATTGAGTATAACTAAGCCAATTTTGTCCTTAACATGTGGCAGTAATTTCGATAAAACTGATTTCCTCGAAAATGGCCGTTTTTTGACCCTAAAAACAGTTTTTTGCTTATACTGACTTAACCACTGGAGATAGCTCAAAGGCTGTAAGAGCAAAAATGTTCATTTTCGAGTCCTTTTTCCAGCCATACCAACCGATCCCGTGTCTTGTCTACCTACTGGGAGCTTAAGGCCAAAAACCAGAACTTTCTTATCTTTTGGCCTAAGAATACGGGACTGGTCCTAAAATGTTAAAGAGCACGGAAATACGTTATTTGGTAAGTTTTAGCCCTTTGCGTAAAGGATTAAAGCCGTAGGAGTCAAAAATACCCGAAAGGAAACCAGCACCTTAAGTCCCCACCCCTACCCTACGACAGCACTCTACAGCCACTTTGAGCATGCAATTCTATGACAAAAGTTATTCAGCTCACTTAGGGCTTTCATTTGATACCAAATTTGACCACTTTTGAAAAATTTAATTTTTGACCACTTGACCCCCTACCCGATTTAGCCTTCAAACGGCAAAGTGGAGCCAGTCCAGCAAAATGGGTGGGTCGGACGGCAAAAAGGACTCCGGGAATGAGCTGGGCGCACCAGAAAACCTCTATGGACAAAGTGTTGAGAGGCCATGCACAGTCCTATATGGTGTTCTTGTAAGTCGGTACCGACTTGACCCTCCCGACAGCAAAGTGGAACCAGCCCAGCAAAATGGGTGGGTCGGACGGCAAAACGGACACCGGAAATGAGCTGGGCGCACCAGAAAACCCCTATGGACAAAGTTTTGAGTGGCTATGCACAGTCCTATATGGTGTTCTTGGAAGTCGGTACCGACTTGACCCTCCCGACAGCAAAGTGGAACCAGCCCAGCAATATTGGTGGGTCCGACAGCAAAACTGCTTACGGGAATCAATTCGCCGTGCCAGAAAACCTTTGTATGAAAGAATTGAGCTTTCTAAGTTGAATACACAACGAGAAATTTCGATTTTTCATTTTTCGAATTTTCACCATTTTTGACCGGCCACTGTGGTCGCATGGGAAGTGATGGAGAAACGAGACTTAGCTATTTAGTTAGTTCAATATATGTAGTTTCTGAATATAAAAAGAAATCGGCTCCAGCTCTTAACGTTCGAGCTGCGCAGCGACCACAAAAATGGTCACTTTTCGCTCTGAGCCGACTTTGCGGCGCCGCTGCGGCGTTGTGGCGCACCTGCGGCGCAAAAAAAGTAGCGATTCTTAAATGGCGCATGGGGTACTACCAGACCCTATACCCCTTTAGGTCCGGCCTCCGCTGCAGATTACGTGAAAGAGGCGGAAAGTCAGGACAATACGACCATTAAATAGGAGAAACCGGAAAAAAAACATCGCCGCCATAACCGGTCCGGGGCGCAACTTTTTAACGGAAAGTGATACGGGGCTGAAACTTCGCACACATACTAAACTCGATGTGCTCTACAATTTGCGCAGGAAATCTGCGCAAGATTTTGCGCAGCCTCTGCGCAGCTTATTTTACGGTGTCTCCAGGGACTTTTGACACATATTAAAGGGGTCGCTGCCGCGACCCCTATGATATTTAAACCATGCAAAAACGATTTGCATTTAAATCAGAAAACTCCAATAACAAAGTATATATACTGAGATATAATAATAAGCTACGGAATTAAAAGCCGACGTTCTAAACAAGTCCAATTTTGTATACGTATATAGTCAGGGGGGGGGGGGAACATAAATAGGGAAGCAAAGCAAGCCTCCAACTTTTTCTTCGTTTGGATTTGGATCGGTTTGAGTATACCGTTACGTACCGTGGACAAATACCTATCCAATCGTATATTCAAACTTCTCATACACCTCTCTCAGCTTTGGCAGTAACAGGATTTGTCCAGGTTTTTTGAATCGGGGAAAAAACATAGTGCGGGGAAAAAAAACATGGCACGGATTTCTAGCAAGCAACCATTTAGAGTGGTTTAAAAGCGTTGTTTCAGCTGTTTTTAGCGTGCAAAACTACCTAGGCACCATTCTAGCGTCACAACAAGCTTAAAACCCGATTTTTTGGTCAAAATGCCAAATCCGCCGTACCTATATAACCTGTTTGGGCATGAAACCTGCTGGGAACTGGCCATAATATGCAGAATATCGCTAGAAATAAGTTAGTTGTGTTAAAAATTGCAATATCCCATCATTTTTTAAGTTTTTTTCAAAATTTTCATTTTTACCATAGAAACTTATGAAACCTGGCATGTTGATGCTGCAAATCAAATTTTCGAGCTAGAAGCTTCAAAAATGCTCAAAGTTGGCATATTTTGAGTTTTTTAGCGGTTTTAAAGCATTCTCTTTCCTATAGAAGCATTAGTTACGCCTTCCTGAAGCATACGCAAAAATTTGAAAATTTGGTCAAAACTTTAGTAAAGTTAAGGTGGTGATTCCTTTTGGAGACATCAACTTTGAACCACTATTATTCATTCATTATTTGGAGTTAAGAAGTCATCTTTATATCAAAATGTAGCTTAACATTTTCTCTTTTCAATGAGTACAATGAATCTAAGTTTGGCTTTCCAAAATGTTTTTCCTGTATTTTAGAAGAAGTATAATTTTTCAGATTTTTTGCAGGCTGAAGTAAATTTTTTCGCAGGACATCGGTTGGAGCATTTGATACCTCTATCAAATAGCTGGGGACCCTTTTTTAGTTATTGTGATATCGCTCATTGTTATGGAGAAATAAACTAAAATGTCTGCGCAACCTGGATTTTGCCTACTTTTCACTACTTTGGCAAGCCACTACTTCAGTTAGAAAGCAGCTATCGGGGCAACTAAAAAAGGGTCCCGGGGTATTTTTGTGTAGAACATATCTGCTAAGTGGCAACACTCTAGCTTGCATACTAAATTCTGCACAATCACTGGAAAAAATATTTGGTCGTGTTTTTGCAAAAACTACACTTTTTGTGATAGCAGCCTAAGGGATAGCACTTGTACGATGGTCATGCCTCCGATAATTGGCCTCTGTGAGACCTTTAAATCGACACCCTTAGTTAAATTTTACGGCTTTCGTAGCTCAAGAAGTAGTGGATTATTTGATTTCTGCAGAAAGGACAAGTTTTTGATGCCAAAATAAGAAAATTGGCTATAGCAAGCTTAACAAAAAAAAATCAAAATTCGGTTTTTTGGCTGGAACTTTCGCAAAACTAAACCAAATCGATTACTTTGAGGACCCATGGATAGGTCTTGGGCTAAGCTTTAAAACCACCCCAGTTTCGTTGCTCTACAACCTACCAGTAAGTAGCAGTAGACGAAAATGTGTGATTTTTTTTTGTTAAAGGTTTAACAAAAAAAAATCACCCGTTAACAAAAAAAAATCAGTGGCGGATCGGATCCCAGAGAGCAGCTAGCAACTTTTTCTCATCAGTTTTGGATAGAGCGCACTAAATAACGTATTTAGAACCCCAAACCACCAACCTAGTGTTCCAATTAGGGCAACTGACCCCGCCGAAGTCTTAGCGGTCACTAATGGCCCCCGGCAGGATCTAGTATGAAGTCTGGTGGCTCTAAAATGCCATTTTAAAGGTTAAAATGTTGTTTTTTCGTGTTTGCGAGTGATTATAACTTATTTCCAGTCGTTTTGGCAGAGAAACTTAGGACTTCGTATGTTGGCGGTATATGACCCACGGTCACGTGACCCCTTCCGGACCCTTCCGGACCCTCCAGGTAGCAACTGGGCAGTCCGAAATGGCTAAAAACATGTCCTAGGGGGTTTTCTCGTGCGCAGAATTCAAATCTGGCATTAGTTTTTATGTAACTATAGTCTAATACTGACTTCCGGAATCACGTTTACCGTCGGACGGTTCAGGCCCGGCTGGTTACCAGGTTGGACTCCCAAAAGTGTCAGACAACCTCAAAAACAACGGCTATAAGGGTTTTCGAGGTCGCTGAGCTCGAATTTGGCGTTAGTTTTGCTCTAGCTGCTGTCCTGACTTCAGTAACAAAATATGAAAGTGATTTTTTATTTGTTAAAATTTTAACAAAAAAAAATCACCCACCCCAGGACGGCTCAGAGGTCCAACTGGGAACTTCTAT
>JASAND010011723.1:0-21257 GCA_030248195.1 Trissonchulus latispiculum
CACTAAGGTACTGCCAATACGAGAAATTCTACCTCCAATAATTGCACTATTACTAACAAGATGAGTAAGCCACCAGACGGCTTCTCTTCTTGGCCTTGCGTAGCATTGCTCCGACAACAATACATGAATGCTCCCTTGTTTGGGGGTCGAACAAATTGACAGCGCATATCCCCCAGTTTAGTGTGGGACAACAGCCAATCAGTTTGCAGAAATCCCCTTCCGTTTGGGGATATCTAGCCAAAGATTACGGTAGTTACAGCTTATTTCCAAAAAGGGTCCTCGTTGGGGGAGGTCGCTAAAAGTGGTGCCCGTCTGGGGGGGGGGTCGCCAACAGCCTGTTTGAGCGACCCCCCCCCAATCGGGCACCACTTTCAGCAATCCCCTTCCAAACGGGGGCCACTTTTCCAGCAAATGGGGACCTTTCCCAGATAAAATGTAAGGGAGGTATTCCTATCGGCACCCCAAAACGGGGAAACATTCGCGCATTGTGGTCGGGGCGCCGTAACGCAATGCAGTGGCTTACTCTTCTTCTTGAAGAAAATCAGGGACTCTTGGTACTACAGTTTTTCATTAACATTATTTATTAAGTTTTATACAACTCACAATCCCGTTTCCAATGTAAAATGCATGTCGGTGAGTGCGCTTAACAGAAAGCAATCTTTGCTCTTCTGCGTCGTGTACTTTGCGGATAATTACTCGCACGGTGCACGCTGGGAGGACAGGCCGTATGCTAATTTGCTTATCAATCTTCTCGCTTATTTTCGAAACTAATTTCTACAAAGTACTGTATGCATTTTATTTTGGTTTGTTTATTTTTCGTATACTTTGTTTCAGGTTTCCGAATCCGAACATCATTCAAGAGAAGTGAACAGCGATCGAAGAGGCGTCTGGAGTCTAAACTATCTTAGTAGTGCCTGAACAACGCGTCGTTCGGTTGCATGAATAGATGCATCACCAGTAACAAGTATCAAGCAGCCAAACTTCACCTTTCTACAAACAAGAACGGATCTAAGCTTTCCTACTACAAGTGTACTTGGTCGGCATGTCAAGAATGCAGTCTAAACGTACTTTTGCAATTTGATGGTTTACTGAAAATATAGTGATCAATGGATCCGCCCTTTGCCTTTGCTGTAGCTTCGTCAGTTGTAAGGTAATTTGCGCCATCGAAATAATAATAGACGGCCAGATAATCACCATCTGCCACACCTGTTGGGGTTTTCAGGACGTAACATAGTATCCATTCATACACGTGACCATAACCAATCATTTTGTCATAAGTGTCTGAAATTGACATGCACATATGTTAATAAAAGAATAATTCTGTGAAAACTCTGAATGTTCAACACGCAACATTACGTAACTGCAGAATCCATTAAAATCCAGTTCATCTGACACAGAAACATTGCTAAAGGTGGTAGCACCGCCTGGAAGCAGTTTCCTAAAGCAAACTGACTGAGGGGTAATTGGACTTTCCTAGGACAAATAGCAAGTTCCTTTTTGGTGGTAAGGGAGCATCAGAGTTGGAAGTACCCGCGGGTAATAGAAGTTTTGCTACCCGCACGCTACACGCGCGGGTAGTTGCGGGTAACTCTTGCTGCCACCATTCTATGTTCTCTAAAATTCTAACTATTTTTTGAAATGTGTTGGGAAAAAGATGTTGCTGATTTCAAGAAATCGCTAGGTAATTCTGGCTGGGTCCCTTCTCCACGATTCTAGTCTGAGCGCATATTGTTTGATTAAACTTGCTCTTTTGGGTTATGTCCAGAAACGCAATTATGATTGTATGCTGTGTTCCTGCATGCACTGTATATTTACCGAGCTCTCTGCTTCCATTTTTGCTTAGTAGGAGAACTTAGTATCTCAGCATAGAGACTGCTATTCCAGCCACCTTTGCAATTTGTTTGTTTATTTGTTTGTTTAGCGAATCATAGATGGCACAGAGGTCCTCTCGAACCTTTTCAAAAAATTGTTCGAAACTGAGTATGTTTGCTCAAGGAAATTTTCAAACTAATATCATTCTACAAAAATCTCGATGACAAAACTACCATAATCCGTAACAGAACCCTTCGTCGGAAAACTTTGTCTTAGGAACCGTGTCAAAAATGGGCGTTAAATTTATCGTGTAAACGATTTATTTATAATTCGTGTAAAATCGTTTGAGCGGCTTCTTTTAATGTCTCCTGTTTTGAAGTTTTTACAAGAAATCTGCAAGCAAGTGGTGTAACTTGCAAAAATTGTGTAAGTTTGTTACAAAACGTTTGAACTTCGTGTAAAATAAATCGTTTACACGAATTTATTTTTGACACGGTTCCTTAGCTTTCTTTTTGTTATTCAGACGTACTGGCTCCGTTATTCGAGTGAATCCGGAATCCGAAAACATCTGAAAAGCTCAATGGCCTCCCCTTTCTAATTCAATCTTTAGAGCTTTTACATATTCATATACATTCAGTGGTGGACAGAGAAAAAAATACCTTCCTCTCGGCGAATTCCCCCACAAGGCGTACCAAAAACGCTCTCGCAAGCGGTAAGAAATTCGGCTCCAAGTGGTAAAAAAAATGGCCAAAAACAAATTTTCAGGCTGAAATTTTTAAAATTCGCCAGATTTCGAAAATTCGCTTCACCAAGTTTTTTTACAAAAAATCGCAGTATTTATAGTCCAAATGTAAAAATAGTCAAAAGAATGTTGTTTTTATTAAAAATTGCCGTTTTAGTCAAATTTCGCACAATTTAAGGTATATATACATTTATTTATGTAGCTTGAATCTGGCAAAAAGTGCTCCCACAAGGGATACTCAAATTGGCTACCACGAGGGTCATTTAAATTTTACTTTGACCTCCCTTTCTGGTATGTTTTACGTTATATTTTATTATTTATTATTTACAACGTTATATTATACGTTATATCTTACCGCCGCGTCCAATGAATGTATTTGCTTTCGTGGAACTTTGGTTATCCTATCCTAATTCCTTTGTTGCAGTTACGTTTTTTGCTATGTCATCTATCTGTTGTCATCTACTGTTGTGGAATTTTGTATCCATAGGACTTTGCCGTCTACCAGGATAAACACGCTTTCGAGAGAGCCGAACGGTGCATAATTTTCAACTCTTCAAATCTTCAATTCATTTACAAAAACCTTGATCATTTTTTAATTTCTAGAAAATGCGTAATATGACTATAGTCCTTGGTTTTGTAAATTGGGTCTTTTTCGAAACTATATGAGGCCAAGATTACTTTCTCGTAGAGATGCACTGGGCCGGATCCGAGGCCGATGCTTATTGCAGTCTAAATAAGAAATTTTTTTTAAAAATTCAGATATTATTATTTTTTAAGTATCGACAAAATTACTATTGTTATTTTCAAAAAAATAGAAAAGAAATAAAACAAACGATCTGTACCATTTTAATTTAATTTAGACTTCTTAAATTCCAAAATTTTGGCTAAAAATTTTCAAAAATTACAAAGTTTTCTCCCGGTCGGTACCGAGACTTAATCACCGAGGCTGTCATCCGGCCCCAAGTCCAGGTGCTTTCCTTATTAAACGTATCAGTTAGTTTAAATTTTGAAACTTTTCGAAACAGTTTTTTCCACAAACTTCAGCAATTTGGGTTAACTTCCATATTTCGGCAAAACATCTCAATAATATTATAGGTTAAAGTAGTTTAAAAGCTTTAAAAATTTTATTTCGCATCATTAACATTTTTTAATAAACTTGACCGCACAGTAATCCTTTAGCATTAAAAAATTGGTGGGTGTCTCAGGTGACGCTTTTCAAAAATTTCAAAGTTCAAAATAGTTTTCAAAGAAGCACGGCGGGCAAGATGATAGCCTATTCTAGCTATAGCTTTAGGACGCTCTTCACGAAATAGCCTACTAACATTCTATATCGCTCACAAAGGTAGCTATCTCGGAAGGGTGGCAAAAGGTGGAATCGTCACCTGAGACAGTTACCAAAAACTTTTGCGGGTATCTTGCGGGTATCACTTGACTGCGGGCCGCGGGGCAGGGCGGGCATCAGCTTGCGGGTAGCGGGGCGGGGCGAGTCGCGAAAATTGTACCCGCTTACAACTCTGGGGAACATTCAATCAAGAAATGGACTATATTTTGATATCCGACGTACAGCTAACTGAAAACACTAATGTAAGCTTGTCGCTAGCTAAACGGCGACTTGCTGTAGTCCTAATCAGTTGCACAGATATCTTTAGCCATAATGAAACCCACTGACTAAATGTCTCCATAATCAGTTTGAAGGGCATGCAATGCATCCCGTTGTATCGTAGTTTTAGTTAGTCTTAGTTTGTGCCTAACCCAAACATTTCTAAGGAACTAACCATTTCTACCAGTTGCCATGTGTCTATTCGCGTTGCCGTTGTACGTTCTTATCAGTGGAACCATGTCAAAACCAGGAATCGGCGCTGACGCACAGTACCCAAGAGACAGTTTTAGATCATATAAGTCATCGGCTTCGTTCTTATCCAATGTATACAAGAAGTCTACATTTGAGGCATCTTTGGATACTTTCACCCATAACTGCCTATCTTTACACTCTAAACAGTTGCATGATTTGTACTGACAGATTAAGCTACACAGTTGACAGAAGACAGTAAGATCACTGTAGATACAAATTGTGTCTCCCATGAAATTGAAATTTTGCTTGGAACTGAATTCTGTAGGAATAAAATAGGCGTTCCAGAATTTCTGAAATTCCTAAAATTCCTAAGATAGGACTCCCAGACTTTGGTTGATGCTTCATTCAAGTTTTGGAAATTTAAACTAAATCTTTTATTTAATTAAACTATTTCAGGGAAATCGATATCCTGTATCAGCAGATTAGTTATAAAACATGGATACGGAACCCCTTTCTGCATTCCAAATGTTTTTACCAATGTAGCAAACCTGGTGTTACCCGGAGTTAGATTTTGGAAAGATTTGTAAAATTTCAAAACATTTTTGAGAGAGTTGTCGACAATCTAAAAAAGAGAAAAGATTTCTTTAAGGATTTCTGAAGGTTGATATTGTATGAAAGCATAGATAGTTGAGGGTCCTTAAAATTGCAAAAAGGTATAAATTAAAATTAAAAACTTGTATAAACATGTACTAAAAAACTAGAGCTAATTAAATCTTTCTTGGTCAATCATAAACCAACCCTTCTGAGCATTCAAAATGACACAAGTGATACTTTATTTTCCATGAATTACAAAATAACATTTTTGTTTGTTGAATAAACAAGAGTAAATGGGAAAAACTGAATCTTTGGGCACTTGGATGGATAAACAGGTGACATCGAGCGCTAGGGAGAGGTGTACCAGTATTTACAAAATGCAGCAGCAAAGAACCTATGCGTCTATCTGTAGTGTCTGAGCCATGCTATGACATTCACGTGTTAATCTGAAATTACAGTCTGTGTATTCACTAATATGCAAATTAACTTTGTTGCTATTTAACCCGTTGCGTTTGTGCAATAAATCAGCCGGCTTGTTTCCTCTTGAATACTACATTGGCGCATGGGGTAGTGCTTTGATCACCTTTAGATCAAGCAAAAGCCGACGAACCGTCTATAGCCTTGACCGCTTCCAGGTCAAAGCAGGAGAAGATTGCTGATCAGCGTTGGCCGCTTCAAGGCTTTGACGCAAGAAGAACTTTTCTGTAGTTCTGGCCGCTTCCAGGTCAGAACAAGAAGAAGACGAGCTCATTGCTTTGACCACTTACAGGACAAAGCAAACGAAGAGGGATCCAATTGTCTTTGACCGTTTCCAGGTCAAAGCAGAAGCAGACGCGTCAAGAGCTTTGACTGCTTTGCAGATCAAGCAAGAGAAGAATACACACCAGCTTAGACCGCCTCCAGGTCAAGCAGAAGAAGACGATCGGGTCAGCGCTCTTCGCTGCCAGGTCTGGGCAGAAGAACAGAAGAAGCCGAACAGATCCGCTTTGGCCGCATCCACGTCAAGGACGCGGAATCCATTGGGTTTGACCGCAGCCAGGTCAAACCAAGAAGAAGACGGAGGCCGTTCCAAGGCTGAAACTACCTATCAGGTCGTCTCCAGTCCAAGCCAAATCAGCAGCTACAACAGGCGCAGCCAGCGAGCAGTTCCATGGACCATATGCCACCTCCACCGGTCTTCCTTTCCCAACCGGGAAAACCACCTGTCCCATGGAAAGAATGGATCAGGGCTTTGAATACATATGTGGAAGCCACCACAGGGGCCCATGGGGAACAACCAGGTGCGGTGGTTCCTGATCGTAGGCGCGTTTCCATCCTCTTGCACTGCCTTGGTGCAGAGGGGCAGCGCTTCTACTATGCCATACACTCCGAGGAGGAAACCGAGGTCACATACCAGGTGGTGGTCGACAGGTTGGCCAGCCAGTTTGGTTCTCGAGAGAACGTGGTAACCGCAGGGTCCGTTTCCGGGAATGCTGTCAGGGTTCCAGGAAGGTGGACGAGTGGGTAGCTGAATTGCGGCGAATGGTGGTCCCCTGTAAATACAGGGACCTAGAAGATGAACTGATCAGGGATCAGAGATCGTTGAGAAGACTGCCAGCCCAAGAACACGGGAAAGGCTACTCATGGAAGAAGATCTCACTTTGGAGAAGGCGATACCCGTGGCCCGCCAGGTACAGCAGGCCAGTTTGGATTCCAAGGCGATCACAAGTGGTCAGCCAACACCTGCAGTGAATATTCCTGCAACTTCCAGGGCATCCCAGTGGAAGAAGAAACAAATCAGCCAGCATCGGCCGGTTCGCGATGTGGCAAGTCAGGACGTCACGACAACGATCCGAAGTGTCCTGCTACAGGCAAGAAGTGCAACACCTGTGGAAAGCTGGGCCATTTCTCGAAGGTTTGCAGGTCTTCCGCCAGCAAGCCATCAGGGAAGAAGTCTCTGCCGAAGAGCAGTTCCAAGCCATCGACCGCTTCACCTGTGGAGATTCTGAAAAACGAAGTCAACAGGTGTGCTGCCTCCGGTGATCTCATTGTGCCAAACTTTGAAATTGAAATCGCTGGAGACAGACGATCGATTCCAATGGTGGTGGACACCGGATGTACGAGATCCATCATACCTTTGCCGGTGGTGAAGAAGGAATTTCCAGAAGCAGACGTAAAGCCATGCTTGCTATCCGCGAACGGATACGGGCGCAATTCCCGGCCAGTAGCAGGAACAGTGGACGCAGTGGTCCGTTTCAAGGACCGCACTGCAAAAAATTAGCTTGATAGTGGTCGACGTCAAGGACAGGCCATTATTTGGATTAGATCTGTTCCGGGCTCTCAGAATACAGCTCAATGCCAGCAAGCCCGTCCAGGTCAATGCCATCAGTGGAGCGACGGACATTCATGCCAAGTTTCCGAGCCTACCGTTCAAGGGATTCGTACGCAGAATCCGACTGAAGGAGGGGACGAAGCCGATTGCCACGAAACTTCGACGACCTCCACTTGCATTGGTGGAATCAGCGATAGCCTATTTCCAGTTGCCGTTGGCAGAGGAGAGCCGTCAGCTCACGGCTTTCCTTACTCCAATCGGCTTATTCCAATACTGCAGGCTGCCGATGGGATACAAAAGCTCCGCCAGCATATTCCAGAAGGCGATGGAGCAACTCTTGTCAGGAATTCTAGGAGTGGTTCCATTGATTGATGACATTCTCATCTATGGGCACTCACGGGAAGTCCATGATGAACGATTGTTCAGCGTGCTGAAGAGACTGGACGAAGTGGGCGCCACTCTGGAACCGAGGAAGATGGATCTTCATCAAAGGAAGATTGATTTCTGCGGCCACACTCTGTCAGATCCGGGTGTTCAGCCACTAACTGACAATGTGGAAGCCATTTCCCGGATGCCTAAGCCAAAGACCATCAAGGAACTGAAGTCGTATTTGGGAGACGCCAATTACTACCTCAGATTCCTGCCGCATTTTTCTACCAGAATAGAACCTCTGAGAAATGTCTAAAGAAGTGATTCACCTCACCTCAACTGGAATGCTGAGATGGATGCTGCCTATCAGGACATCATCAAGGCTCTGTGTAGTAAACCCGTTTTGGGTTTCTACAGAAAGGGCTGCCAGACCTATGTAACGACAGATGCTTCAACTGTTGGAGCTGGAGGTGCCGTCTCTCAAATCCAGGATGGACAAGAAGTTGTCATCGCATATGCCTCCAGAAGTTTGTCTCCCACCGAACGACGATATTCGGTGACCGAGCTAGAAGCCTATGCAGTGGTATGGGCGTGCGAAAAATGGAAGTACCTCCTATGGGGAAAGCCATTCATCATCCGCACCGATCAGCAAGCTTTGGTGTCCTTGTTCAACACACCCATTGGTGCCAAAGGCCATAAGCCTCTACGGATCGGAAGATGGTATCTCCGCCTTGCCGAGTTCGACTACAAGGTCGAATATAAGCCTGGAAAGGAGAATGCCTTGGTAGATATCCTCTCTAGATTGCCACTGCCGCCGAAGAAATCAGAAGATATCCCAGAAGCTTAGTGTGATGCTTACGTGTCAGCTGTCGTCACAGTAACAGCACTAACGCCGGAGGAGTTGAAGAATGAAACGGCAGCCGATCCAGTGTTGGGACGACTGATGTCACCGTTCCGACGCCAGTGGACCAAAGAGGAGCAAAAAGATCCAGAACTGAAGGCTTATTTTCCAATCCGGAACGATTTGACCTCGATGAACGGTGGAATCTTCAAGGGACCTGCACTGGTTGTTCCAGGTTCTTTGAGGGAGCGAGTTCTTACGCTCGCCCACGAAGGCCATCCAGGAGTGATCAGAACCAGGCAGCGTCTGAGGGATGCCTATTGGTGGCCTCACATGCAAAACGATGCCGAAGATTGGGTGAAGCGATGCGGGCCTTGCCAGCTCGCCGACAAATCAGCGACCGCAGGGACGAGAAGAGTTCCTGATTATTTCCTAGCCGGATTCACCTAACCAGGGTTTCCAACCCTCGGGGGAAGAAGTGTGATGTAGTGTCTGAGCCATGTTATGACATTCTCGTGTTAATCTGAAATGACAATCTATGTATTCACTAATATGCAAATTAACATTGCTATTTAACCCGTTGCGTTTGTGCAATAAATCAGTCGGCTTGTTTCCTCTTGAATACTACACTATCAAAATATTCTGACTATGTCTAAACTGCCAGAATCACGATCTTTCCACAGTGTTGAATAATGTTGAGCAACATTCTGTGGAAAGACATTCCGAGGAATCACAAACTTTCCGTCACAGTCGGCCGCTTTCCAAGCAACTTTCCGCATTGGCTGCGATAAAGTAGCATTCCGTGGTGACCCACAATTAGCCAATTGCCTCGGAATTTGGCAGCTTGGCAAGAGTCAGAATGTTTTGATAGTGTTTTGATATGTGCTGTCGGCAATTAACTAATGTTTTTGTGATGAATATACAGCCAAACCACAACCTTGGTTTTAAAAATATTTATTATAAGAAAAATTTTTGAAAATTTTTGACAAAAATTTGCTTATTTCTCGTTACGTTGCTGAAATGTACACGGATATCCGGATATTTTTCTCAAATCGGATATTACCCGGACATAAAAATTATCCGGATATCCAGTGCCCATCACTAATCCTGCTATTACCTGAAGGATTCGGCTTTGGTCTGTCACAGCTATTGTTGAATCGGAACGTATAATGATTGATATTTTTTAGAGACCACTTTTCGCTTTTGGCTCTATCATCGAGCAAATATCGAACGCCAGTGAGTGATTTCACTGATACCCAACCAACGTCGTCAGAAGCTACCATATATATTGGAGTATAATCGTTTGGATCCATGCCATCAATATTTTGAAGAACATAGCAGACTGCACCCTGTTGTGTGTAGCCATAATAATCAGGAAAGTCGTCGTAGCTTCTTTTTATTGCTGTAGCTTTATATTTGTCTGAACTCTGCTGGTAGCCTTGATAAAAGGGAGTAGTGTCATATCCTGGTAGGTGGCCTTTAGAGCAGTAACCATTGACAGCCAAGTAGTCAAAGTCACTGCGCATCGCTAAATCAACAGTGTAGAGGTTGTTGTAGGTAGGCTGATATCTAACTTTCCGATACAACGGGATCAGTTCTTGACAGTCCGAAGAATCTGATGTGGTCTTCGATAAGACAGCTGTGGATGTTGTTGTCCCTAAAGTATTTCAGCTCATTATCACAGGTGTTATCTGATTGTACTAGCTGGGTTTATGTCACTTATGCCTACTGAAATTCTGCCTACCCACCCACCCAACAAACAGACTGGCATAATTCCACTAGGCATAAGTAGAGAAGGACGCTGCACTGCGACAAATTGCACGGTACCTTCATTAGTAACTAAAACAAAACTGTGCAGTTATACTAAACAGAGCATTCGTATCGAACTTGCGTTACAGAACGGGGACAGAATAATGCAGAATAAAAACAATAATTCTAATTCAAACTAATAAATGTCCTTCGTTATCCATTTCCTGCATAATCAGTCGTTCCACCTATGCGCAACAGCCAAATTTCTACTTCTATGGGCATAATTTGAAAAAGAAAGCTTTGATATATCCATTATTACCAGCACGCTTTCTTCTTTTCTTATTCGGTTGGCTTAGGCCGGAAACTGCTTGACGGTATACTTCGTTCTAAGACAAAATAGATTACCTATTGTTTGCAAGTTGTGCATGTAACAGGTATTGTTTCTGATTCTATGAACAATGCTTCCACAAAATCTGCAACAGTCCGTTTTGAATCAAGAAGCCGAAAACTAGCCAAATTATCGATTTTTGAGAAAATCGAAAGTTTTGAATTCCAAATTTAGCAAAATTAAGTTTTAATTCCGTTAGCTTTTAACATGTTTAAGCAAAGGGTGGCGTTAAGATCAAAGTGTTAAGCATACTACTTAACTAGCACCATGCCAACTGGTCACCCTTCCAAGCGATGGCAGGGAGGTAGGCATTGTCACTTAGAGTGAAAGGGTATGTACATTGCTGGAGCAGATGTGTCATTCTAATGTGTAGTGTACATGCGCGTGTTGACGTAATGTGTGTGAGAAGAGCATGTGGAATGCGTTCGTCCCCAACCCAATTTTTCACTTTCGAAGGCACAGCTGCCATGTATGTGTGTGCTGTGTGAACTATGTCACGCACGATGTCAAGGGCCTACCCATGGGTGTATAGGGGCATGTGTATAGGGGCCCACCCAAAAATGGACCCCCCTTAAACTACCGTATACCCTGCTCAAGCCTGTCTCTTCTTTTCCGTGTATATTTGCTGGGATAGATTAAATATATTTGTAACAAACAATTTTTCAACATTCAAAAACGTTACACGAGTTTAACCGTTTAAAGTTTAGTTTAGTTTAGCTTAGTGTGAAATATTCGTTAGAAACAGTATTAATTTTGTAAATTATTTCATGAATGATGATGCTAAATTCAAACTTTAGCTACTTCAGTAGTTTTCCAAAATGGAGTCACTTGATGAGAAGTTGGAGTTAGTCAGTGTGTGTCTGGGTTAACGGTTAGCGATAGTTGGTTGGGTTGGGATCTAATCCACATTGTTGGCAGCTGAGACGTATTTTGTGATTTTGGTAGTTCAGTTTGTTTGGCGATTTAGTTGTTCGTGCTGTTTTTCTCGTATTTTGTGAAAATGTCTTTTGACAACTTTGTGTAAATTCTAAGATTAAAGTATCGTGTAAATTTCTGCTAATTTTAAGTAGGTTTTTATTAGATAGGCACGAGGAGGAGCGGTAGGCATACACTACCGATTGTGAACCTGCAACTAGTTAGTCGAGTATCGTTTATTAGTTATGAAATATCAGCACAGACAATAACTTCCTTTTTACATTAGCTTAGTTTAGTTTAAAGTTTATAGTTTAAAGCTTAACCTAAAATAATGATTCCGCTGGAGCGGAATATCTTCCCCCGTTTTGTAGTATAAAATTCATGTACGCGATTGTTAGGCTCTGATGTTTCTCCTATGTTTAACACAGGGCTTAGTATATTTATTTTTTAAAGCAACAAAATGTGATGAAGATAGCTCTTTAGCTTTTAGAAGAATCCAAACTAACCCTATTGCAGTAGTTTCAATGAGTTTTACTAAATAAAAATGCATTGAAATTTAAAAATACGCCCTGGCGTTACTTGTTTCTCGAATCCTCCACAGCTGTTATCGATTAGTGAAGGTTCACTCATACAAAACTTATACAGTACAATAATTATCAAATTGAAATTGCACTTAATCAGATTAGGATTATCAACGGTCTGTTGGCAACTCCTCCTCGACGTTCGATGCCCAAAGAAGAAAACCTATCCCAACGCTAATCTCAGTCTGCCTATACTTTTTGGGCAATCCGCGAATCGAGATTCAATTAATATGACTGAATAATACAGAACGGTTAGCGTAGTGGTTCATACGTAAGACTGGCACCGCAATAGCCAAAGATCAATTCACAGTTGAATTTCAGTGTTTTAATTTTATACTGGCTGTTTTTACGCGTACCGCGTTGGATGTGGAAACAAAATAATGATTCAAATATTTTTGAAAGTAGTTGGAAAAGAAGCCAGCGTGTTTTTTACAGTTGTATAGAAACTTAATGTCACGGTGTAACGTCTGCTTGGGCAGGAGGCCCGACACTTGCATTCTGGCACATCAAGATTTAAGGGAGTTCTATGGAACGATGCTTCCGTGCTTGGCATTTCGCTTCTCAGATTTTAGCTGCATAAATAATAAGTTTCATTCACTTTTATCTTACAGTCAAAGTTGCAATCTGGAAATTTTTATTCCTGTTGGAGCAGGAATGTATAAAATGGAAACTTATATGTTTAGTGTATAGTGAGTCATTTCTCCATTTAGAAGCCCTATCTTCAACACAGGGCTAGCTTAGGTCAGATTTTTTGCATTTGGATTATGCAAATTAGGTTCAGAACCTACTTAAGGAACAGAACTGAGAGCCGTCGCCCAGTCTTCGACTGCCAGCAATCTAAACGGTTGCAGATTTTTGCATACCAGTGCATAGCTTGGGAGCTACACATCGGTGCATTTGGTATATAAGTAGGTACTAGCTTGCGCCGGACATCACAAGTTCAGCCAGGCATGGCAAACATAGGCTTCCTCTCCCTGATGAGGGAAGTCAAGTGAAATTGTAAACAAAACTTGGAGCTTCCTACAAAAACAATTTTGCAATTGAATAAAGAAATTGTCTATAAAGGAATACTGCCCCTTTTGAGGCCTGCTTGTTAAATTAAGATAACTAATAGTCTCAACGACGGAATATTATCCCTTTTGGGGTGATCTTGTTTTACTTTTCACTTTTACAATTACAATTTTTACAACTAATATATACTCATTTATAGTTTCTCAATTCAAAAATTTAGAGCATTTAATTTTTGAATTGGTTGAAAACTATGTATACTACTTACTTTTCAAATTTTGTTATTTAGTTCGGGGAAGTAAGTAAGTATACGTAAGTAAGTTAGTTAAAGATATAATTTCGAGTTACATTTTGGAAGATAGCTTAACTTGAAATGTTAAATCAAACTTCTAAAATTTGAAAAATTATACTAAAAATAAATTGAAAATAATAAAACTACAATCTGGCAACCGTTTAATTGCGTCACTTAAGGTGGTGGTGTCCTTTTGTGCAGTGCTTTTGTCGTGATTTTTTTGAAACGCTATAACTTTCGCAATTTTGAGAGTTGGAAAGAGCTTTAAACATCGTTTTAAAGCTTAGAATCTGCAGATTCACATCAGCTTATGAAACCAGCAAAATCAGCACAAAACTAACAAAAATGTTCTGACACGCTGACATCTGACAGGCTAAATATAGACGAAAAATTTTTGAACATGGATTTCTCAAAACTGTAGAATCGGCCAAAATTTTTTCTTGTGCCATGGTATGAAGGACATATGGGCCGAGGGACATTTTTTTGGATTTGGCTCAACAAGCCTCAATACTCCAGAAAATCCGGGAAATGTGCGGTGACACGAAATTTCGCAACTTTGTATTCAGTTTTCTCGCAACTGGAGACGTTTTAACTCAAACCCAGAAAAAAGTCCCTCCGCAATAGTGCGAATTTTCATTCTGGCAAAGATCACGCGAATCCATTGGGTAGTTTTTGAGAAATCGCTGTTTAAAACAAAATAATCGCAGTTTTCGCCAAAATGGTTTTTCGGCCAAATCTCTAGCTTAAAGCAACGAATCCCAGCTAATAGGCACTGATAAAATGGGCAATTTGACCGCGTATTGATTGAGTATAAATATCCGAAAATTGTTCGTAGCATTTAGCAGTTATTTTGAAAAAACTGATTTTTTCGAAAATGGCCGTTTTTTGACCCCAAAAATCGTTTTTGGCTTATACTGACTTAGCCCTGAGAGATAGCTCAAAGGTTGTAAAAGCAAAAATGTTCGTTTTTGTACCCTCTTTCCATCCATAACAACCAATCTGATGTATCGATTACCTGCTGAGAGTATTATGCCAAAAATCGAAAATTTCTCATCTTTTCACCTAAAAATGCGGGACTGGTCCGAGAATGTTAAAGAGCACCAAAATAGCATATTTGGAAAGTTTCATCTACTTTCATAAAGAATTGAAGCCTGTACGGTCAAATTTACACAAAAGGAAACCACCACCTTAATGCCATTTGCTTCCGTTTTACTGCATGCATTTTGTACAATTCAATGCAACTTTAGCAGTCTTGTACGTCACATTTCACATTTTCCAATGCACCTGTGTGCATACATAGACGCAGTTTATACGTCACGTGATTGAATGTCTTAATTCTCATTGGATAAATACTCTCCAATACAAAATGTGGGCCAAACAAGACGTGGGCGAACAAAGAATACGCCTGTCACGAACGATGTCATGGGTGTATCCATGTGTGTAGGGTATGTGTATGTGTGTATGCTGAACCATGCCACGAACGACGTCATGGTCTACCTATGTGTGTAGGGGTATGCGTATGCGTGCATGCTGAACGATGCATTTTATGATACTGTGACAGGTAAAATAAGTCAATGGATGAACGATCGTGTCGTATGAACGATGAAAAAGTATCCAGAGGATGGTCGAACACGAGTTGGGTAATTTAACGTCGATAACTCCAACCACTCAACAAACCAGGGACAATAAATCAGATTATTGCGCTAATTTCAACCTTTTAGCTATTATAGGTATATACATAGTGGAAATAGTGTTAAAGTGTTCACCATCCAAAATATACTTTTTGTTATTTGGAACGATTTTTATATAGATACAATTTATTAACGCTTTCAATTGTGGAATATTCATATTTCCCATTCCCCCAAACCCTCTGAGATTTCCACAGTCTGATCAGCAAATTGCCACCATTACCATACAGAAAGGGGCGAGAAATAAGATTGACAGAGCAGATGATATTTTTGATTCTAGTTAGAGCAAATGAGAGGAACAACGAAGGCCCTTTCGAGCTGGCCCTTTCAACAAAACGTTTTGCAGTTCCCTGTAAACAGGTGCCGTCTTACGCTTTCAATTCTAAACATATATGTGGTTTCAGCGTTATACACTGTTACTCAGGAAACTTACCACAGCCACAATTTCTGGAATCTTATTGGCAGCTCTAGACTTGTAAGGATTTTCGTTACAAATCGTTATTTGAGGAAACGGTACTTCGTTCGCTCTATTCAACTGAAAAATTCATTTATTTTTGATCCAAATCTGAATATATTTTTATTTTGAATATATTATTATTTCCGAATTTACTAAGTGACTAGTGTGCTACTATTACAAACTTTGCTGGCCTATGCTTTTACTGTTATTATAAAGCAACATGCTTGCGTAACTGGTCATGCATGTACGAAGCTGTGATAACAAAATTTCTGGGTTTAAAGAAGTCCCCGGAACCGGACTTGATAGTGAATGAAATGCTAGTGAATTTGGGAGCGGGTGAAGACTGCTTTATTTTTTCAAAAGCTCTTGCCAAGACAAGATATATAATATATATACATATATATATATATATATATATATATGTATATATATATATATATATATATATATGAAATCTTCGCTGATGGTCAATATTATCCTTATGCCTAAGAACAGAAAACCTGCAAATAATGCAGTTTTTACAGACCAATTTGCCTCCCTGGTTGCGTCGGCAAGTTAAAGATAAGTCTTGTCCAGGCGAGGCTCATGTACTTCTTGGAACACAGCAAAAAACTGTCAGACAAACAGGCAGGATTTCGGTCGTCTCGATCAACTGAGGACCAAATGCTACGCATAACTAGGGCTATTGATGATGGTTAGCAGGCAAAGAAGCGAACTCTACTTGTCTTGAGTCGATTTATTTACCGTCTGGCAGATACCGTCTGGCAGAAAGGGCATCCTCTGGACACTACATCAACCATTCCACCACCGTGAGGTGCAGCTTTGCATCAACGAGTTCCTGTCCGAAAGCATGACAAGAGACAACATTGGAAACCAACATAGCGGTACCACCCTTTCCGTGAAGCACCTAAGCTACCCTTTGGGGAGCCCCAGAGCAGTGTCCTTTGCTCCGCTCTGGGCCAGATGCTATCAAGCATCTCAACCCGGGTTGAAACCCCAAACCAGGTTGAGATTGGGTTGAAATCTTTGACCCCGGTGTGGAAATTTCCTTATTTGCAAAAGTCTAAGAATTTCGGAACAAATATGCAAATTAGAAATTCAACATTTTCGTAATATGCAAATTACTTTAGGCAATATTCAAGGAAGGGAATTTTCTTCATTTTCGGGTCACTTTCTTTGGACCAAAATTGGAACCCAAAATTGGAGAAGGCTCAGGATCAGGTTAGCGGTTGGTTGGAATTGTTGGGGGTTGTTTAATCTGAAATTGTTTATACACGGTCAAATTTTGTATTTTGTTTGTATAAAATTATAATGTCTTCCAAATAAATTTAATTTGGTTGGAATTTTATTCTTGACTTCAAAATCACACACTCATCACGAACCAGCAATCACTCTTTCGTCTTTTACCAAATTTCCATAAAAGTGGCGACCGTGGGCACATGAGTAGATTTTGAAGTTTTCAAATTTTAATGGGATTGACCAACCTCTAATCTTGGGTGCCTGGCTTGGCCAGTTGACCCACGGTCAAGTCAGGGTAAGGCTTCGGATAAAGTTGTGAAGATTTTCCCTTTTAAAAGAGGGGGTCACTCCTCCTAGTTTTTTGCTCTAAACATGATTAAAATTTTTGCACGCTTGAAAACTTTCACACATTTAAAAATTGTTTTGCACAGTACACCTTGCATTTGTTTTATTTTCTGTTGACTTTAAAGTTTTCCAGGATATGTTCAACATGTGATTTGCTGGTTCAGTCAGTGGAATTCAAACCATGGCAGGATGATCCAGGATGATCCTGGAGCTTCTGTCGGCCGAAGGCGTCTTCGGGAATCGGCCTTGGCTGTGGAGACCCCCGCCTATTCCAACAGATCCCCATTAAACGAGGTTGTAAACGTTTAATCTTTTAGTTTTCCTTTGCATTAAAATTAAACTTATTATTTGAAAGTTGAACATTCACATAGTTTTCTTTTGATAGGGAACTGTCAGTAATCTCTGTCCCACGATTCGAATTCCTGGGGTTCGGATTTCTGCCTGTTTTCCTCCTCAAATCCGAGAGTAGAATCAATTTAGTATTATGTGGTTTCTTTTTGTTTTTGCTAACTACTTGGTCCTTTTATGTTTGTTTTGGGTGTTCTAGTTCCCGCCCATCCCCCTTGGAACTGGTGTGCCCCCGTTATTGATTGGCTCTGGTGCAGATAGTTCTTGATCAAGTGATTTGGAGTTGGGAAGGATTCACGGCCAGCATTGCTATTGCTGTTGGAGTTAGTGCAGGTGTTTGGAGGGCTCAGGTGTGATTAGGTTGGCGGAGGTTCCAGGCATGATCTGGTTGGCAGAGGATCTCGGCACGGTCAGGTTGGCGGAGGTTCCAGGCGTGATCTGGTTGGCAGAGGATCTCGGCACGGTCAGGTTGGCGGAGGTTCTTGGCGTGATCTGGTTGGAAGTTCTTGGCACGGTTAGATTGGCGACGGTTCTGGGCGTGGTCTGCCCGCCGGAGGTTGAGGCGCCTGCTCTGCTGTCAGAGGTTTCGGCGTGGTCTGGCCGGCGGAAAGTTTGTTTCCGACTGTTATTTGTCCGGCTGGCAGAGTGAACTGATTTGGTATTCCCCGCGAAGGTTTCGGTGTGGACTGGCTGGTCTGCTGCGAGGGTTAAGGTCAGCCCGGGTGACTTTTGCCCGACGGCGGATAGAAAACCTGATTGAACCTTTGTGGTTTTTGGTTTGGTAGCCTATAAATGCTGCCGTTGCTCCTACTCCTCCGTTAGTATTGGACTTTATGGGTGGTAACTTTTGGTTTGGTTGCATTCTTGACCATTTGATTGAGTTTGGTAGCCCTGGGTTTGGCACACCGGTTCCTCATAGAACATTCCCCCATTGAAATTTCACTGTATCAATATATTTGTTGGTGTAAACAGTTGTGACTTTGTATTGTTGCTTTTTTCCACCTCATAGGTCTACCAATGTCTCTGTCTTCCATTTAATGTATTGTAATTACCAGTATATTTATTCAACGTTTAGGAAAGTTTTATGTCAGCGGAGGTTTAGGAATATGTGTTCCGAAGGTCAGAATATATTTGTTCAAAAATTTTAGCCTCTCTTTTGTGAGGGTGCTTCCACGTTGCGGTCTTTATTTTCTGTCATGTATACACTTTTTTGTCTTGTCTGTCTGTCCCGGAGGTTCCGGTGTATTTTTACACGTACCCGATAACCCATGTAGTGTGTTGTGTTGCCGGCTTTCGGGCAGGAGTCCGCGTGTGCGAGATGCTGTTTTAGGTTCTGTTCGTGTACTAATGCTGTTTTATTATTCACTAGTAGGTCGGTTAGCTGGGTTAACTCTAATTTTATTCTACTGACTGTAGAATGTGACGGGCGCGCACTTTCAAAAGAGGGGGTATTTTGTGGAAATTTCCCTGTTTTCGAAAATCTACGAGCTCCGGAACAAATATGCAAATTAGAAATTTGGTATTTTCGTAATATGCAAATTAGATTAGCCAATATTTAAGGGAGGGAAGTTTCGTCATTTTCGGTCAGTTTCGATTGAACCCAAAATCATCGTCAAAATTGGAGAAGCCGCGCCCAGGATCGAGGTTAGAGGTTGGTCAAAGGGATTGGGGTATTTTGATTTTAGTTTGTAATTATATATAGTTGTACACGGTCACATCTTGATCATTTGATTAAATTAAGATTGTGCTATTTCCTATGAAACAAACTAAGTTTTGTTCGTATTTACCTCTTAGCTTCAAAATCACAAACTCAACACGATCCAGCAATCTCTCTTTCGTCTTTTACCAAATTTCCCTACCTGTGTTATCAAAACCGAGTTGAATCAACCCGGGTTGAAAAAAACAGTGTCGAGTTTGAAATTTGGGTTGAGTTGGAACCGAATTAACGCTGGAAAGGGTAAGTCAAACCCAAAATATTTTATTACATTGAATTGAGCACCGTGGTTTAGCCAACCCTAAAATTTTAGGTTGAACCCAAAAAATGGGTTCAACCCGGGTTTAACTCAACCCAATTTTTGATAACACTGGCCCCTGCTCTTGTGCATGATCAATGGCATTTTTAATCGTCTACATCCTGACGTGGAATTCAGCCCGTTTGCCGAAGATCTGACAATGTGGCAACGGGCAAATCTGTGGAGAGAGTCAGTGCAAACGCTGAATCAGCACTGAACGCGGTCATAAAGGGGCCGCCAAGGGGCAATATAATGGAAATGGTATATCTGGAGAAAACTGAAGCCTGCCTCTCTGTATGGACAATCACGAGGTCAGTCTTACCTTCAGCATCAAAGCCAGAGACCAGTCCCATTCAATCCTACATCCAACTTTTTAGGTATCAAGTTCGACTGTATGCTAAGCTTCCGTCAACACATCCTCATGGTTGCTGCCAAATTGCCGAAGAGACGTCAGACCCTCTCTGCCTTCTGCGGGAAAAGGTTGGAGATGTGTCCAGAGCACTCTCAGGGTCGTCTACATAAGCTACCTCAGGTATGGCCGACTACTCCGCAGTCGCTCGGCTACCATAGGTGAAGTGATCAGCTGCATGCACGGAAAAACTCTGCTACCCGCACGGCCACCGGTTGCGTTCTCAGTGCGCCCGTAGATGCCCTCTGGCAGAAACCAACATGCTCACTTTCGATGATCAAAGAAAAGAACTGGCCGCGATGGCTCTGGAAAAAGCGACAAGAACACAATGCTCCCAGTCATCAGTGACTGCGTGGCTCGAAGCACTTGGCCAGCGGCCCCAATTAATTGGCAGCTGAAACGAAAACATCGGAGGCGGCCAACTGGTCACTGCTGCCCAGGAAAATGAGAATTCTGCATTGTTCAAGTTACACTCTGGGCAATTTCGCCCTGCATGGAGCGACTGAACGCAGGACTGAACGTTTTGCTAAGGGTCAGCTACGTGGACTTGCCCGAAGTCAAGAAAGCAGCGGCTTTGGAAGTTATGGCCATCTTGGCTCAAAATTATCCTCCAAATCTGGACTGATGGCTCGGCGCTGGTGGCTTTAGCCTTCGAGGAGAAACAGTGAACTTTATTACAGGGAGGAAGAGTTGTTCTATGCTACCATTGAAGTCTGTAGTCCAGCTGGAGACTTCTAGCAGAGCTGACGATTATCCGATATGCACTCGACAGAGTGCTTTCGGAGGAAATCAACTGGCACCACAACAGGCTAGTGCTACTTATGGACTCCAGACTGTTGTCCAAAAGCTTGCTATGGGCCACACGCCAATTGGGGCAGCTGTCTATTAGCAGAAAGCTGATGAAAACTCGAAGAGCTCACCACCCAGCTCAAAATCGACATCACAATCCTACGAATCCCATGCTTTCCATCTCACTCCGCAAGCCAGTGCAAACTGGTGATACAGATTCACGGGATTGGTTGTAGCATGTGCAATGGTGGGAATGAACTTGGCCATCCCTATACGCCAACCGACCGCAGCAGCTGTAATCAAATGAACTGCATTGAGGGAACTGGATTCGTGACTGCAAACGAGACTAAGGTCCTCATTAAGTTTCTGTAAACAGGTGCCATTATCTTCGTCAGACCAGGAAGGCCCGTGCGGCGATGAGAGGGTACACCCACCTGCTGCATCAGAAATGGCCTTACATCTGTCAGGGAAAAATATCGACTCGTGGGATTGGCTGGCAACACAGCCTGAGAAAGTAGATTGTTACGGTGACGCGATTGCACGAAGGTTTTTGAAATTGTCAAAACCTCAAGATAA
>JASAND010011726.1:0-64484 GCA_030248195.1 Trissonchulus latispiculum
GCTCTCCCAGACAAGTTTCCCCAGAAAAAGTTTAACCACTTACCGAAACCTGCATGCTTGCGTGTCATTCAAGCCTCAAAGCTACTGTGTGTTTCAATGCTTTCAGAATACAATATGATCGCCCTTTATGCCCCGATATCTTCGGGCAGCGTCAATAGTTAGTCCAAAAGTTATTAGCAGTTAGTACCTGCATTTATTTCTTATTAAATTAAACTATTTATTGAAATTCAGTATGCATGCCAATTTAATACAACGACAAATTCAAAACTGCAACAATTCGTACATCCAATTAGCAAATTCGATACCATTTTCTCAGGATATAATGAAGGAGATGATGACGATGATGATGAAGTCGCGACCGATGACAAAGCCAAAGGCATGATTGCTATTGTAATAGCGATTTTAAAAATAATTGAGAGTGATAAAATGAAGGCAGTGATTGGTGCTAACAACTTAATATATGGTATCGGGATAATTTGCACGTCAATTTAATTTGCCTATTGAGCGAAATTGAGAACTAACTTGTGTAGTAAATTTTGAAACTGATATTGGGAATAATAAACTGTGGCGTATGCCCAGTTCCCATTTTAACACTTTGCATTATTAATTACTCAAATTAAGTGAACAAAACTAGTTGTTGAAATTACAGTTGTTATACTGTATAGAGAAGATAAAGCTGTTTTTATTCCTTTAAATGAACCAATGAAATGTTAATCTTGAAACTTGGAGAATTTCAGTCGTTAGGTGGGGGGTGAAATTGATGTGGGCGGAGTTTTTGGGGGGGGTGGGGGGGGGAGGGGGGGGGGTGGCAGTAATCTGTTGCACGAAAATAAGTGGTTAATCCGGAGAAACAAATGTTATTGTATGATGTTTTGTTATTCTAAAATATTTTCTCTAATTCATGTTGTTCACTCTTTCGGATGCTGTTGAAACACTTAAGTTGTTGCCAAAAACAAAAATTGATCAAATTGAAATAAACTGGGATTAAAAGTAATGTATCATTAACGTACCTTTGTAGTGACGGACGACAACTTTTGCGCTTCGTTTAACTAACAATGAGTTTACTACAGCTAGTTCAGGATATTTAATTTGCATGAGTGCTTGATTGAGATTGGTCATTGCTGTTGCTATGAACGTTAACTTCTTTACTGTAAACTTAACCTGATTCTACTATGCAAATTAGTTTGTAACGAACTTGTTTACTTTAAGTCTAATTCACAGCTGCCCATCTGACTGTCTAGACTACCAGATTTGTTTGTTTTGCTTGCCTTTGAGGCAAATTAAATTGAGATTGCTTACTACTATTAAAGACATATTTGTCTCACAAAGACTATTTCTAGGAATGGGTCTATTCTTAAATGAATTGAAATCTAATATATCAGCTACGCACCACAAATTTCTTTTAGCAGTTGCACACTTTATTGAACATACATAGATGTTTGGCACAATTCATGTTTTCATAACGATTTTGGATCAGTCCCAAATTAGATTTTGCATTCTTCATTCTCTTCATGATTTTCCTTAGCCTGCGAATAAGAATTCGGTGGAAAGTTTCCATGCAAATAAGCTTACATACCAGCTTACGCTCAATTTTAAATGTGCAGTTTGCTTTACAATGTGAAGGTTAAACAGTTGCACAAATTACGATAAAAACGGCAGTAATAGTTCCTATTTCAATACACGCTAGAAGCGAAACATTTAATGGGGCTAACTAGATATTAGCATGGGCTGGATATTTTTCGGCCGGCCCGGCAACACTCACCTAAATCTCATAGGTTCAGCACAGGTCTGCCTGGCCCGCTAAAATAAAATTTATTTCCCTGGTAATTACGAAAAAAAGTTCCCAATAAAATAGTATGGTGTTAAACAAAACTGCATCTTTTCATGGGTCTTTTACATCTTACGTCAGCTAGAATTGTTCAGGAGTTGTGCGGCAGGCTTTGGGCAGAGATCCGGATCCGTCCGGTGTAGGCCCGGTTCGAAGAAAATTTGTAGGGCCCGACCTGGTTTTGGCTGGGCCCGAAGTGCTTTAGGCTGGGCCCGGTGTTGATATCTGGGCCTACTCGGCCCGGACTACCGTGCCTACCAGCGTCACCAGGTCACCGGACTCACCCTGCCTGCGGAGCAAACTTTGGACTCTGGGGATAAATCTAAATCGCTCAACAGACATATGTTCATTTAGGTCATATTTTCATTTCGGTCGTATCTTTTGGTATATTTTAACGAGTTTTTGAAATTAAAGTAGAATCTCTTGCGGTTAATTTGCTTGCGGTTGCTAGTAGTGTCAAAGTTGATGTCAACATGTAGTAAACATAGAAAACGGGAGTTTCAATTTTTTGTCTAGGGACAGAAAATCTCGAAACTGATCAAGGATTATCAGCATAATTTGGTATCATTAGAATCGTTTTTGTGATTAAGCCTCAATAATGGAATTGCTTGCCCTTAAAAGTCGTGAAACACAGCTCTGAATCAAGTTTAGCCTGCCAAACCCGGCAGAGAACTAATTCAGTTTTTTAAATATACACCCCATTGAAGCTTCATAATCGAAGATTGCACAAGGAAAATTGCATTAGCCTAACCCTAACGGCACCCTCGTTTTCTCCCATGAATCAAATTGCAAACACTTAATAGCTCGTAACTAGGGGAAAAGTGGAGAAAACAATTCAAGATCTAAACCTGATACGTGAGACATATGTGGCTTCATAACGAATGTGTTAAAACGAGCGAAATCACATTTCAAGCTTGCTTGTTTCCTCGATCCCATCTTCCCCGTCCACGTCTGTTGGGTCAAGGAACCGTCTGTAAAATCCGCATTCTAAGGTGTTGTTAGTTTGTCATTCCTTGGTTGCACGTGTCCCTGTTTCGGACAGTTTCGTGAAGTTATCGATGCCTGGTGCTAAAATCCATCATGTCCTCAAAATAGCTAGAGCCTGCAATCGGGCGAAATTCCGTCTTGTCGTTGTGCTAACTTGGACTAATTCCCCCCCTCCTTCAGGCACCAGGATCAGCAAGATAAAACTCCAACGTATGCTCATTACCGTGTTCTTAGGCTTGTCAATGTTTGCAAAACCGTCGGTCAATTTGAAACAGGGTCGCTGAGCACCATCAGGTAAAATCTGGTGTCTGTGAATTGATACCCCGCCCCTGCGATGTTCCTACGCCGGGTCTTCTGCATTGAGTGGTATTCAAAACTGCGCGCCCGTTATTAACCACAGACCGTCGCTTCTTCTGAATTTTGGGCAAATGTTTCTGTTATCCTCCTCTACGATAAATTTTCATCCACCTATTTGTTTTGACATGATACTGTAAATCTGAATTACTCCGGCAGTATTCAATTAGATCGAATACTGTCTGTCTATGCAGCTGATCGACACAAAAGCGGTCGCTTGCGTTTGTAATAGGTAGTGATTGGTTTTTTGTGTTGATCTAAGCTCTCGGCATTACTCTGTCAATACAATTAACTAGAAGATTCTAACACCCTAAAATTTTTATTGACGAAAGATGGACAATTAATAGTACATAGATTATATACTTAATATTAAATATTTATTTGATACGCTTTATCTCGGTCTGTATGTTCAAATCTAAGTTTCTAAGATGAATGATTCTGGAACAATATTTGCTTCCTAATATGAAACAAAGTTCCTTTGACCATACTGACAACTGTTATAAATGAAAAAGCATTTATTCTACTTGAACAAATAGATTCTTAGATATATATATATTTAAAGCTAACTTTTGAAAAAATCGACACAAATAGGGTTTTGGCTGGCCGAACCGGTCGGTTGATTTGCCATCCGTTGGCCGTCGTCGGCCGGCCGGCCTTAAGATAGTATGCCTTGGTTGGTCGTCCTTAAACACTAGGTTCTGCTACATAATTTCAAGCATCTCCTCCTTCTTGTTATTCTTTAATATAAGCAGAGTATAGGTTGATAATCTGTCAAGGACAACGAAGTTCATCAGAGCACAGTGCACAGAGTGCAGTGAAATTAAACCAGTCAAATCGAACCGGCACCAGAAAAATGGAAAAACAGCAACAAGATAGGTTTTCCGGGAATCTTGAAGTTAAACATGGTGCATTTACACCTAAACTTTTATATGTAATGTTTATTAATTCAGGTTCACATTAATTCAGAACGAAGATAGATTTCTTATTACTTTGGCAGATGTTTTAGATTGGCAAATTAGATAGCCAAATAGCATTTAGTCAGCCCGCTCTGGTCTAGCCCGATCTGCTCCCTTTGGCTGGCCCGCTGGCCGTACCGACGGTCCGAACTGTTAAATCTGGCGTCACCAATATCATTAAGCTTAGTTAATTTATTAAGTCACTGCATTTATCTACAATTGAACTTTCAGGCACCACGTTATGTCGTCTAGCGATATGACCACAGCGTTAATAAAAGTCTGAACATCGGAAAATTCTTCGACCCACAATTCCTTATCAGAACTTATCTGCTTTGGTTTGTGACTTTTGTTTTTGTTATTTTTTGTTGTAGGGTTTTGTTGTTTTCTATTTTTCCATTTGTCCACTGTCACAGTCGCAAGGCTAGGACAGTACATTTTGCCGTATATACGTGTTATGTCGACGCATTTCATTAATTTAAAAAATAGAGTCGTTAATCAATGAAATTTCTCGATCATTCTGTCATTTTAATCTTGAACACGTCGCCCCCTAAACGTCCTCGTAGGAAATGACCCTGTAGATAGTTGCGCTCGGTTTGTCAGTGCTTTTCGTGAAACAATATTAGCGGTGATTACTTATACCCACTTGCTGGCCACTGTATTGAATTGATAACAAGACTACAAACCGCGGTTTTTTGGGAAAGGCACACGCAATCAGACACCTTGTTAGTTGTAGAATTATGAAGTGGTAAATGTTATTTAAAATTGCATACTGCATTGGTCTTAAAGAAGGTTACTAAAACCGACTTGCCCTGACTTTCTACGATTGAGTTACTTTTGGCACAGATGTAAGATTTGGATGTGGTCTCTCGTGCCGTGCAGCTGTCACGATTATGTGCCAGATCCCTCCATTTTTCATGACTACCAACATCATTATATAAAAACGTCTATTGGAAAGTTGACCCTCGCTTCAGGGTTAGCCTTTGTTATGATGATTAGGATTAAATGTGACCAACCAGCAGAATGAGTATTCTTTTGCGGATGGGGACACATTTTCCTGAATACTATATCAAATGGCAACCCCGAAGCTACATATGTCGGACACATAAACGTGCCGCAGCACCCGATGTTTTGTGATCACAACCCATGCTCTATATCTGTGCCAAAAAGTAGACCAATCGGAGAAACTCGGCGCAAGTCGATAGCAGTATCTCCCACTTAAGTCACCTACTAGTGACAAACTGGTTTATATGCGTGGATATCTATGGTTTTGTTACGTAAAAATCCCTATCCAAGTAAGCAGTGCATAGCTGCGATTTCTGTGGAACCGTAGTTTACATTTTGCTTGCCAATTTTAACGATTTCTTCAAAACTTTCTCATGTTTCAAAATCCACACTGTTGAGGTCAGTCGTTTAGCTGCAATGTGTAAAACAGCCGATTATTTCTGAATTTGGGGATGTATTCTAGAATGTATTAAAATTATAATTATATGCCGACCCACTAATGAGACGATAAAATTAGCTAGAATCAGAGCTCAATCAGAAACTTGTAGCTGCAGTACAAGTGTTCTGTGAATCAGACCCAGTACATCTGTTCCTACAGTCTAAAAACTGTGTTAGAAATGGAAATGCTGTCAGATTTATTCCATGCGTACAGAAATCGAACTTAAGAATTTATAGATGCTTTGGGTTCACATGATCTTTACTACGGCATACAATAAGGCGGGCAAAACTTCCATCTGACTTGCACCTTCAATGGTTCGTCTGCAGTTGAGTCTGCGAGAGTAATAGCAAAACACAGAATAAATAATAGTAGTAAAAGTAGACTCCAATGCATTGTTTGCTGCGGATTAAATGTTACAATTTTGTAGAAACAGTTAGCATTCGGATTATATATGCCTAAGCTTGTCCATGCGTTCAAATTTATGCCATTATGGCAACCATTTTTTAAACAATACTGTAACAAAGTATGGGTTTTCGATTATACCGTTGATTGGGAAAACAGTGTTTTAGTGTAAAAGGATGTTCTTTGCAACTTGTGAGCTTTCATCCGTGGTCATCAAAAAGACGTGATGTGAAAGTTCACAGATAATGCTAGGAAACTGAAATGACAAGAGTCGGCATAAAATAGACCTAACAAACTTTCGCTTGCATTATTAAATATGTATATTTGTAACAATGAATTTTCATGAGCAAATACAAAACTCTAGTGCGGGAATACAGGAAATGCTCTTTGAAATTTCATTAAAATTTTGCGTTTGTAATGTTAATCTGTTGATAGCCAATACATTAGCGAAAGATATTACATTGATCTATAAAATTCTACATGAAATAAGATCTGTAGGTAGCTATGGTATTCAGAAACGAAGGCAATAGGACAGTTGTGTAAGAATCGATTTATTTCCGTCTGTTAAGCGCAGTTAGCGCCTTTTTATTAAGATATTAAACGGATTAACTCAATCGGATTAATATAAATGGATTAACTTACATGGATTAAACAAATCAAACAAGTATTCATGGAATCATGGATTAAAACACTTGAACGAGCAAAACTAGGCAGTTTAACTCGAGGACTAAACTTTAATCATAGAATTTGTAAAATGATTAAATTTTAAGTTAATCCGTTTAATCCAATTTATGAGAAGGCCCTTAGAAATTGCCGTAACACTCTTGTATTTCTAAACTTTAACTTGTTTAGCCATTACTGCCAGTGGTTTTTGACCTAAGTTTACGACCGTCTAACACTTCAAACAGAGCCGACACAATAAGTTTTGCAAGTCAGGTTACATCACAAGCGGTAATCCCCAAATCTAGCAAAATGTTGACATGATATGCTGTAACTTTCCGATGGGACCATCTATCGAAAATGTTCTACCCTTGCAACACTCATGTGTTCCTTATGTTGATAGGAAAGTGATCACTTAAGGGGGGATCCACCGTGAAAAACTTTTATATCTCGGATTTAGCTCATTTTCACACATAATCTAGCCACATATGTCGTACATTTAAAGGTTAAATTTTGAGTTGTTAAATTTGAGGTTTTAGAAATTTTTAATCAGTAATGTTGCTAGTTGTGAGAAATGGGGGTCGGGCACATAAAAGCTACGGCTACACACGACTGAAGGGCGGCTAACATCTCTGTACATACTTTTTACCACACCCATGCTCTAGATCTTTGCCAAAAAGTAGGCCAATCAAGCAAAGTCGGGGCAAGTCGATTTTAGTAGCCCCCCATTAAGGAAAAACCCAGTTTGAACCTGTTGGAGTAGCTGAGGCAGCTGTTATGAAATAATTGACTAAAATGAATTAATTCGCAATATTATTTATTAATTAAGAAATGTAAGTAGTTAGAGAATTTATTCCTTCTCAAAACTCACCTGTACCCAGTGCCTGCCCGAAAGATTTAATTTAGTCTCGTTTGATTACATTTTTGACACATCACTTCCAATTCAAGCAAAGCCTTAGCAGACAGCCTAACATTTTTATCATGAACCGAATTAGGTTTATTCAGTTTACCTTTATGAAAATTGTTTCAGTTTGACAGTGCACATACAGGAAATACTGCTTTCGAAGTTTGAGCACATATCCTTAGAAGTAAACTTCCTAATTTTGTGTGTTTCTCCACTTTCTATAAGCCAGGTTTTTATAACCAGAGTTTCATTCAAAGAATTAATGAATTTTGCATTTATTTGTGTATGTATGCGGGGTGAATGCAGAGAATCCGCACAAATACTTCCGAATTCACAAATGGACAAGGGGAGACTCCAGCGATGTCGCCCAGAAGCCATAAAGGTCCTGAAATTTTCCCCACATAGCTTTAAGAGAATTGGCTACAAAGGGCAAGAAGTTTTACCAAAAATAGATTTACGACTAAAATTTCCATTTTTTGTCTTCGCCATTAATTTAAGTCTTGACCACATTAAATCACATTCTTCGTACAAACGCCAGTAAAACGCTAATTTTCGATTGATATAAATACCCAAATTGATATAAATTTGAAATTATATATTTGAATATTGAAAAGCATATAGCAACAGTCGTAAAACTTAATTGAATTGCAGTTTGCGTGTAGCTGCACTGCAGTGTTTAGTGGGGGTCGTTTTTTATTCAAATGTTCAACCATCCATTTTCACAGATTTTGTACTGCAATGGGTACTCAAAATAAGACGAAAGAGTGTTGCGTAATATAGTTTCTGTCGTTTGTAAAACCCTTCGAAGGCTTAATAAAGCATCAAATACAGCATCCATGCCATATCAGATGCACATATTTGACTTAGTTCTGCATGTATTCAACCACCATTTTATATTGTCTTACCGTTAACAAAAAAATCAAAATCTATGTTCTAACAAGATCGTTTTCGAATCCACAGTGCCAATGTGATAAAGAAAGACTGCTTGTTCCACTACACAACTGTTCAACTGAGCACTTCTATCCTGATAACTAGCTTGCATATTCTTCCAAATCGGTCCATTTAAATATTTTCTTTCCAATTTCAGCAGGAGAGGTGAGTGAAAACAGGCAAAATTTATTCGTGTACCCCTGCTATTTTAAAATATCATGAATAGTGAAAATTTATATTATTTTCACCACAGCATCAGTCGTTAAAATTGAATCACACTTTTCTTTGACTGCCAGCCATGTTGCCGTTTTCCGGCTAAAAAATGCTGGAAAATAGTTCTAAATATAGGAAAACATTTAGAGCTTGGAGTCCTGGTGTTAACCATCCAGTTTCCAAAGCAAATCATTCCGCCTCCAGGCGGAATAATAATTCTGATGCATTCTAGGTTTCCAGTTTGATTCACAGAAGACCTGGGATTACTTTCGCCGAAAGTTATCAAAGAAACCAAAGTATTGTATCCCGTTGTCGATTAGGGCTGGCTCCGGTGGACGCTTGTGCTCCTTCAACCATTTCACAAAACTGTATGCTCAGTATCCAGAATTCTGGGTTTCGTAACTGCCGGGTTTCTAAAGTTTACCCTGGTGTACTTCTAATATTCGAAAGCCTCTGAGCAGCTGAACAACTCCCATTATAGTCAATACCTGAAAGTACAACAATTTACCGGTATTCAAGAAATCCGATGTACTATTTTTAGGCTTTAAGATTTAACATTTTGATGTAAGTTCGTCACAAATTGCCGAATCCACAATTGTTCAGTATTAATTATTTGCAATTAAATTAATTCCTGTTAATTTTGTGTCTTTCGATTCTCATGGCTCCCGACTAAAATAGTCGCAACCTGCGATTAACACTGTAATATGAATCAAAGCATCGTCAGTCCTGTCTCTACTGACGAATATTACTCCAACTACATAATCGTGTTTTCAATCTTCACATTTGAAGGTCTGGTTCAAGTTAGTGGCAATAGTATGATTATAGTAATAATCTGCTACAGGAAAGAATTTCATCGGAAAGAGTACTGCTTACCAATGGTACTGGCAGTTGCCGATTTTTTCATGGGTGTAGCCCAATTAAATGCGGGTATTTACCGCATCTATTTGCTCTCGACTAATCAATCAAATGATATGGTATCTAAATGGGACTGCATTACTAAACTCCAGTCAATACTCATGTTTGTGGGCAGTTTCGGAGTACCGACTGCTCTATTCTTGGTGTCTTTGGATCGACTTGTTGCGTGTTTGAGCATTATTACATACTCAAAAATCTCTTCTCGCAAATTACTGCTGGCATGTCTAGTGCCAATGAGCTGCAGTCTGTTTGTAGTACTAGCAGCCTACGTGACTACGTATTATACACCGCGCGTTCCAACTCTTTCAAAATTTTGTTTCATTTCGTGGACTTTGGCATCTTCAATACATAGCCTTCATCGACATTACCAGTTCTCGTTGAGTTGTTCTAGTATCATTGTTTACTCTATAGCTTTGCTCGTGCTACATTGCAGAAAAGACGGATTCCTTTTCGAAAGCATGAACAGAAATAAAGAACGACAGCTGAAGGTGACCAGAATGCTCGTACTGGTCATTGCGTGCACATTTCTTTTCAATACGATGCCTTATTTAACTATTACCGCCATACGTGACCGAACTTCTGGCAAAGCTCGTTTCGTCTTGGGGACCACATCATGGATTCTTGTCAACCTTAATTCAGCTAACAATGTTTTCATCTACATGGCTAAGAATAGAGAATTCAGACTGGCCACGTGGTCAATCGTGTGTGCCAAATGTGCTAAAAGCACTACCTCTCCAATAACCCCGATTCAGCTGCGGCAGCTGGTAAATTCGTAAAAAAGAAAGTTCTACATCACAGAAAGCCGAGGCACGTTAACGCAGAAAACAGATCATGTATTAAAGACAACTATCAGTTTCCTCTGCAATGATTACAACTTTAATTGATTGTATATACAATATTATGTTTAGTATAATAACAACGATTTCTTATCGCATTTCCACATTTGCAAAACCACAGTAATGGCGTTTCAAAGCAATTGGAAATTGGGATAATAACAAACGGAAAATATATACTCCGTGGCAATAATAAGCATTATAATTCCATTTGCTTGTTCTTAGACGGAAATATTGGCTAGATATTTAACGCTTACCGCAATTGTTCAGATACGAATTATTTTGTTTCCATTTTGTTTTATTATCTCCACCAAATCTGATGTATGTTTGCTAAGTAGAAGGGAAAGGCAAAATAAGAAACTCTTGCTGGTGACTGGATGATGAAAAACTATTCCTCTGGAACTGGCGAACTATGCGGGAAACATAAGAAAATAATGAAAAACGCCTACCTGCTATCACTAAGGGCGAAGCCTTCATCCGAACAGAAAGAGCCAATGATCGCTGTGAGCGCTCTCACCGAAAGAGTTAACGTCTGGAGCTCCTGCCTGGTTTTCTAGGAAGAGGACAGCCAACTCGGCTATATCTGTACTGCATCATAGCTGGGGAATGTTTTTATGAATACCTCTACGACTGTGCTGTACTTCAGTAGCCTGTGGAACTCCGTAGAGATACAAACAGCATTAACATGAAGAGAATGATGTAAGCTCGGACTAGCACGCGGATCCACGAAGGATACAAAACTTTATTCATACGAAGATAATGAAAACCGCATGCCTGCAGTCACTAAGGCCTAGCCCGCGTTTACCTGCTTGATGTAAATGCTGTTTGTATCTCTATAGAGATCCGCGAGCTACTGCAGTCCTCTTTCTGTGCAGAGCAGAGTGCTTTTGATAAAACTTTCTCTGGCTATGTTGCAGAATAGAAAGAGCGAAGCTGGCTTCCCTCTTCTTGGACAATCAGGTAGGAGCTCCTATGTTCAGTTTTATCTGGGTAAGAGAGCGCACAGCGCTCACAGCTCACAGCTGCTTAAAGGGGGTCCATTTTTTGGTTATTTTTTACTTTCTCCGAACTCGCTCATTTTTATATATTTTATTGTCCAAACGGTAGATTTTAACGAGTCTCTAAAATTAAAGTTGTACGTCTTAGGGTATTAAGTAATTCCACTTCAAAGTTGAGATTTCGTGTGTTAAACATAGGAAATTAGAAAACTTGTCACTTTTTCACCTGCGCCAGGGAAATCTCACGAATGGCAAAATGGATCCGTTCAAGCTTTATATTATGTTAATTCCATGTTGCCAAACTGTGATTTGTAGGAATCAGAATTTTAAATTAGGTCTTTAAAAATTTTAATGAATTTTTGAAGTATTAAAATTTCGTATTAGTTCAAATTTTCAAAAATTTATTAACATTTTTAAAATATATAATTTAAAATTCTAATTCCTACAAACCACAGTTCGGAAACATGGAATTAATATGATATAAACTTGAACGGATCCATTTTGCCATTCGTGAGATTTCTCTGGTGCACCTGAAAAAGTGACAACTTATCTAATTCAACGCACGAGATCTCAACTTTGAGGTGAAATTACTTAATAACCGTAAGACTTATGACTTTGATTTTGAAAACTGTACCATGTGAACAATAATGTAAAAATCAGCGAAATCGGAGAAAGTCGAAAAAGTGACCAATAAATGGACCCCCTTAAATTCGCTTATTACTGCATGGATAGCTATGTTGATGGATACTGTTGCGTCAGTGTTTAGAAGCTCTCTGGTACTTCCGTACTGGTACCCTGTCGACGGCCATTATCTTACGACTAAAGGCGATAAACTTTGGTAGTGGAAAGAAATTTAAAAATGGAATGAAAATATATAACATTCAGGTCTTTCCAAGATATCCATCTCTGTCTCATAGCTTTGGCAGACTGTATTCATGACAACTATCCAATTTGAAGAAACACTTGTATTACAGAATTAGTCAGATCTTTCTTCAGTAAATCCTTGTTTGTTTGGGCCGTGATTAGTTTGTTCGTGTTTTTTATTTTTCCTGCTGGAGCAGGAATGTATAAAATGGATTTCCCTATGTTTAGCGTGTATTTTCTCTATTGCAACCTATCGAAGCCCTATCTTCAACACAGGGCTAGTACAGGAAATGTTTTTGCGGAAGTTCGTTTATGCAAATTAGGTTAGGATTTGTTAGCATTTAGCTGTTGCAGATAATTAAGCTATCTTGATAGTTAGCTGTTCCTTGAAATAAGTGGTTTTTGTCTGTAAAACAGCCAATTTTAGCTCAGGTTTGGGTAGAATCTATAAACCATTAGCATTTATTATATGCCGAGCTGCCAGAAAAGGCAAAATTCGGATCGAATTCGCTCTGGGCAACATAAACTACAACATAAGTGTTCCTAGAGTAAAGCGTATTAAACCTTCTCTGATCGAACTAAATGTTCCTGCAATGTAAATACAACTAAGACTGCTAAGGATACCAAAACTAAAATGTTGGATTTATTCCACACATCCTTAAATCAAATTTATTAATTAATAAATGTTCCTTGTTGACATCGTCATTATATCGGCAAACACACTGGTGGACAAAGGCCCCTGATTTTCACCACCGATGGACCAGCAGATGCTGCGATTAGAATAACACAACAGAGAATCAATAACAAAGGTAGACTCCAATGCATTTCACTGTAAATAAAAGGCTTCAATTTTAGAGAAGTTGTTAGCATTAATATAATATGGTTTTTATCCAACTATTTTTAATCGATGCATTAAATTTATTCCATTAACAAGCACGTCATTAACAATTCTGTAAAAAACTTAGCATTTTGATTATACCTTTGATCTGACAGAAATGTTTTATTGTAAATGGATGTTCGTTACAGATTGGAGCATTCATCAGTAGTTATCGATGATGATAATATAATAAAATATAATATCTCACAGTGGCGATAAGATAACATAGTTGAAATGACTTAGAATTTCCTTAAAGCAAACCTTAATGAATTTTGGTGTAGTTAAGCTTGTTCGATCAATACGCTGCGAGAGAGATATATACTGATATATAAAAATCATCTACAGGAAATCAAATAGACGGACTTTAGCTAATCCATACTTATAAATTAAGAACGGTTGTGTATAACGGTCTTTAATCATAACCTTTTTCATACAAACTGATTACTTAAAACTGCACTCACTCTATTAAAAATGTTAATGTTGATAACGGCTGTTACAAAACGGGGAAACAACAAACAAACAACTGATAAAAGATAGATAATAAAGCACCGGATGTAAACTCATAATTTAACCTAAATTTTTTTAGCCTTCATTGTTGCTTCTTTTCATACTCGTTGCAAGAAGGAACCACTACAGCTACTACTGGTGAATATGCGTGATCCAAGTTTACAGTCCCAATTATACATCAGCGGAACGAGATCAGTAAGTTCATTAAAACCCGAACTACTGTAGTATGCAAAATTCTCGCATAATTAATAAATTTAGTTTTCAACAAGTTCAACAATTCAACAAGTTTTCATAAATAAAAGTTCTTCCTGAAGGTGTTGCTGTCTACTGCGTCCATGTCTCGTCTAGTGGATTCCATACAAGCGCAAACTACAACAAAGCAGAAAGTGTGAGGCAAAAACGATACGGGCAGGAAACGGCTTGCGATGTTATCTCGGAGCAAGCGAAAAACAGAAAAAGAAAGAAAAACAAACAGAAAAACAGAAGCTCAGGCAACTATTCTCAGTCACCTTTTATCGAAGATCCTAAATTAACGGAGGGATTAGGTCATGCAGGAGTTTTGAGTTCCCGTAATTAATAGCCTAGCAACCTAGTGACATATATTTTAAATAAATTCAAGTTCAACCTTGAGATAAATAATCGAGATCAAGTGCGCGCTCAAACAAATGCGAAATCGCTATGAAGTAAAAAGAAAGCCTACTTAAGTTAGTAAAACTGAGAAATGTGATCAAATGCAGGAAAGGCATCCGAAAACTAACTATTTGTGAAAATATTGACCTCCTGTTATTGCTGAGTGACAAGTCTCTTTACAAAGTAGGGTATATAGCAACGATGCTTATACGATACTTGTTAAATCAAGAAATGTCTTTAGATTAGTATTCTGTAACCCATATATGTCCATACGGAACTTTTACTAAAATGGGAGCCGAAAATTTTACTTTTGCGACTGAAAAACTAATTCGGTTAAACGATTACGCTAATCGAAACCACAGCTAAAGCCGGATCAATGTGTGTGCCGTGAAATACTTTAACTAGTATTGATGGATAGGGATTCGCCTAGCGGACATCGTGTAAAGTTACCTATTAGTTACAGGGATTTTATGATACGGTATAGTTGAATTTATATTTATGTGACCGTTCCTGTTTTGGCTATACCGATGTTAGGCAATGCTGAACCAAAACAAGTCTAGTTCATCTAAGAAGACATGCGCTGTGCTCTTAACCAACTTACAAATGGAAATTTCATTTACAATCGACGTCAAGACAAACACTTTATCTACAGTTCCACTTTATTTCAAATTAGTTACAGCAAACAATAGATAACAAAACAGGTGACAATGCAAGCCAACCATTACCGTTACAACATGGCTACACTTGCACTTATCATTTTTCATGCACTATTCTTTTGATAAAAGCTGGTTTTCTTTTTCAGCTACCACTTTTCTTCATCTTGTACGTGCAAAGCTTATCTTTGTGCTTTTAAGCTGCAGTTACTATTTAAATTTTATTTTCGCTTGAACTTGAATTCGCCGTGGGCAACATGGAGTACAACATAAGTGTTCCTTGAGTAAAGTGTATTAAACCTTCTCTGATTAGACTAAATGTTCCTGCAAATTACAACTAAGACTGCTAAGGATAAGAAAAACAAAAATATTGGATTTATTCCACAGATCCGTGAATCAAATAAATAAATCAATTAATAAATGTGCTTTGTTGACATAATCATTACATCGGCAAACACACTGGTGGACAAAGGCCGTTAGTTTTCACCATCGATGGACCAGCAGATGCTGAGAGAATAATAACAAAACAGAGAACCAATAGCAAAAGTATTTTCCAATGCATTTCACTGCAAATAAAAAGCATCAATTTTAGAGAAATAGTTAGCATGCCTTATATTCAACCTATGTTTAATTGATGCATTAAATTTATTCCATTAACACGTTCCCTCCCAGTGACGTAATTTTACGTCTTAAGGGATTTCATCAAAATACACCTCGGACGTAAAATTACGTCCGAACTCAGTGTAAATTATAGTTGCTTCTGAATAAAAGGGTCAAATTTAAGACATGTGCAAGACGTAAAATTACGTCCAAGGTGTTGTTTGCTTATCAGATAGATCTCAGCTAATTGAAGATATCTGTTTAATTGAAACAGTCAGAGCGGCAGTAATTAGGTCAAATTAGCTAATTGCCATTCTTAGGAACCAGGCGCAAAATGTTGTGGGAGGGAACGTAACAAGCACGACATTAGCAAAACTGTAAAAAATTGGCATTTCGATTATACCGTTGATCTGACAGAAATGTTTTATTGTAAATGGATCTTCATTACAGATTGGAGCATTCATCAGTAGTTATCGATGATGATAATATAATAAAATATGATATCTCACAGTGGCGAGGCGATAAGATAACATAGTTGAAATGACTTAGAATTTCCTTAAAGCAAACCTTAATGAATTTTGGTGTACATTTAGTTAAGCTTGTTCGATCAATACGCTGCGAGAGAGATATATACTGATATATAAAAATCATCTACAGGAAATCAAATAGACGGACTTTAGCTAATCCATACTTATAAATTAAGAACGGTTGTGTACTTCTCGGTCTAGTAGTTGCTGAGTTGGTAATGCGGTTTTAGCAATTGCTTGTCTATTAAACAACTATTTATATTCATAATCTTAGAAAAGCACGTTCTGACTCAAGTTCCGGAAACCCCGTTGTACGTCGGCGCTGTATGTTACTGTAAGTACACTGGAAAGTTAGGCTGTAAGTAGTACACTAGTTGACACTTTGACGTCGATTAGAAAAGCTTCGTGTTAGTTACTGGCTGCAATCTCTTGTTATTTGCTTTCTGCAATTTCATGTTAGTTGCTGGCTGTCGCTTTCGGACATAGTTTCTCGGTGGCTGTTTTTAACATGTATGGCTGATCTGTAATAAGACACTATGCAGCATTTACTTGATGTTTATGCTGCTATGGAACCGTAAAACACGTTATTTCAGAAACTGTTTCTGATTGTCCGGGGTGTAGGGACCCAATACGTAGCTTATGAGAGCATGCCTATTGAAATTAAAATCTAATTATTATATATACAATCATCAAGTTGATCGGATCATTGTCTAGTTATGGTGGCGACTAATGTCTGATTTAATTTGTGCTGTTTTGTGTCTAACTGCAAATTCATGGCAGCAAAATGACTTACGCATAGATAAGATTACCAGTTTCCGTTTTCTGTTTCCTCTTGGAGTTCGTGTAATGTTAAAATCGAAGATCTGTTTGAGGAAGTGATCCCTTTAGTTTCAAATCAGCTCCAATTAATTTTACGTATTTTCTCTCAGTTTATACACAAGAACGTCGCGACACGTGAACGTAGCGGTTTCTGTTATTCATGCATAGCTGGGGAAACTGAACCTCGGTTAGAACAGGAGTTTATTACGCTACAAACGATGTCTCTCGAAAAAATTTGGTTCAGTCTGCAAGCAATCTGAAATGTTGCACTTCTTCAAAATTCCATTAAAACTTGTTTCGAAATACTAAATTAGTTTCATTGTATTCATTAGAAAGAGAAAATGTTAAGATTCATTATGATATAATGTATAATGATGGCTTATTAATTTATGCTATGATTATCTCGTTACGTTTGTCCCTTCTTTTTGTCCGGTTGTCTCACCAGTGACCGAGGCATATCAGCTTCTTTTAATGAGAGAAATAAAAGTAAACAAGTTTTAGTACATAAGCTACACGCTATCAACACTGTTTCTACAAACGGTGAACTTCCACACGGACCAGTGAAACCAGAACCTGGTTCAGTCTTGAATTTGGTTGGAATTTGAGTTAGAGCATGCGAACTATGATTGAGTGAAGTTTTCTCCTTATTCATAGCTTGTCCTCTGCATCATTCTGCACAAACAGTACTTCGTAGTATAAGAGATTTAGATTATTTCAATTATGTTGTATTTCTAGCTCTGATAGGTGTAGGATTTCATTTCCAGATTCTCACAATTATGTTATGTTATTTTCCTAGGTCTGACAATGGGTCCAGGAATAAATTTGTAGAATAAATGCGAGTAACCCTGTACCATAAATTATACCGTCACTTGTTGAACTAATTCAATTAAAATCCTAGCAGCTACAAAGTAGTATACTGTTTGACAAATTGACGTCGATTTTGGACTTGGAAAAATTTTGTGTTAGTTGCTGGCTGCAATTTCTTGTTAGTTGCTGGCTGTCGCATTCGGACATAGTTTCTCGGTGGCTGTTTCTAACATGTATAGCTGGTCTGTAATCTGACATTATGCAGCATTTACTTGATGTTTATGCTGCTATGCACCCCTAAAACAAGTTATTTCTGAAACTGTTTCTGATTGTCCGGGGTGAAGGGACTGTCCACCCAATACGTAGCTTATGAAAGCACGCCTGTTGAATTTCAAATCTAATGATATATACAATCATCAAGTTGTTGTTGTTATTGCCGGGCTACTCAGCCAAGAGGATATATGGGGGCGCTAACCTTTGTCTCTCCCCATCAGTCATAGATAGTATGACTCTCGCTTCGTCGCCTGAATGCTGTGCCACAATGGGAAGCTGGAGCAGACATCTTCTTGGCCTTTCGGCTCCGGTAGTCCATTAACATCCATTAACTGCTCATACGCAAGGTAGAGGAGCACAGCATCTTTCACACTCTAAGCCCCAAACGCAGATGGGGTGGGATTAGAGACAAACCCGGAAAGTTGTGTGATCGATTTTGAGTGCATGACTCGTTTGCAACCAACACTCCGTCGCAGGAGGTAGGCGAACCACATTGCAGAAGTGCTGGTATATCCCAAGGGGGTACCTTCCACCGGGAAGTTCGCGCCCTACTCTTGACGTAAGTGGATTAAGGGTTCTTTAGCGTGAACTACCCCAGCAAGATAACACACGGGCCCACCAATTTAACGACTCATCCGACCGGCGGAGCAGTGACCTAAATTTCTTTTGCTCAAGGAAACAATGTAACGCCATTATGGCTAAGGCGGAAATCGCACCTCGGATCTTTTGATCCGAAGTCCGGCGCCTTAACCATTCGGCTACACGGTCACACCATCATCATAATCTTCAAGTTGTTCGGATCATTGTTTAGTTATGGTAGCGAGTAATGTCTGATTTGATTTGTGCTGCTTTGTGGCTAACTACAAATTAATATAAGGGCAGTTCTGCAAAATGACTTATTCATATCAAGTAAATCATTAAATGCTGTAAATCAAGTAAATTCTGCATAGTTTCAGATTACAGAACGTAGAACGTAAGCTGCGTATTGGGTCCCTTCACCCCGGACAACCAGAAACAGTTTCAGAAATAACTTGTTTTAGGGGTCCATAGCAGCATAAACATCAAGTAAATGCTGCATAGTGTCAGATTACAGACCAGCTATATGTGTTATTAACAGCCACCGAGATACTATGTCCAAAAGCGACAGCCAGCAACTAACACGAAATTTTTCTAAGTCCAAAATCGACGTATATCTCTTTTACGAAGTACTGTTTGTGCAGAATGATGCAGAGGACAAGCTATGAATAAGGAGGAAACTTCACTCAATCATAGTTCGCATGCTCTAACTCAAATTCCAACCAAATTCAAGACTGAACCAGGTTCTGGTTTCACTGGACCGTGTGGAAGTTTACCTTTTGTAGAAACAGTGTTGATAGCGTGTAGCTTATGTACTAAAACTGGTTTACTTTTATTTCTCTCATTAAAAGAAGCAAATATGAACTTTGAAGAAGTGCAACATTTCAGATTTTTTACAGACTGAACTAAATCTTTCCGAGAGACATCGGTTGTATTATTCGATACCTCTACCTGGGGAGATGACCATACCTGAACGGGAGGTCAAATTTCACTGACCCTTGTGGAAGCAAATTTGGGTACCCCTTGTGAGAGCGATTTTTCTTTGGGGGGGGGTACTTTTGAAAGCGATTTTTAAGCTATTTTTGCCTATTTTTAGCAAAAAACAGCAATTTTTAAGCTAAAACAACCACAAACAACAACGAACGACCACTTGTTCATATGCACTGCATGGCACACCGATTGCAGTTAGCCATAAGCAGAGCCTGGGGGAAGGAGAATCACTTCAATGAATTGGAAAATTTGATTAATGCTATTCATAATTTTTACTTTAACAAAGGTCATAAAAGGAAGGCGCATCTTGCGAAAACTGTGGAAGAGTTCCAAGAAACATTTTACAATTTTAAGCGTATTTGCTCTTCTGTCGGAAAGAATGCAAGCCAATACTGGAACGTTACCAGTCATAGTTCCCATCATCAATCATTTTTTGGAAAATATTAATTCCAGAAAAACAGCAGCAGGCAGTTCGGAAGTGCAGTTTTTGTCGAGCCTAGAGTGCAAAACTGAAACTGGTGAACTTCTGGATTGCAACATTGTGGCAAATTTTTACAGCGCGCACAAAGCAACTTGGCAAAATGTGGAACTACCCCTCAAAGCGAATTCACGGTACCCTAACATCCAGCAGTCCAGAGAAAATCTTGTCCAAAAAATTTTGGATCAAATGAATACCTATTTTCCGGCCGAAGAATTAAATTCATTCTTAGCTTTTACCCCTTCTGCTCTTCCTATGAATGAATTCGATGTGGACCTTTATCGCATACGAGACATTCAAACTGTTGCTGAACGTTTCAGTCTGGATAGGGCAGAGACAGTACATCAGTGGAAATCAGTGCTTCGCAGTATTATTGCGGATGCAGATTTCAACAAATACAGACAGTCCTCGGCACTATTGTTTTGGTCCCACTTTCTTGCAAAGGAGTCTATTCCGTGGCAGTCAAAGGTTCAAACACTTATTAGGGGCGTAATGGTACTTCCGATAGGTTCTGCCGACGCAGAGAGAGGTTTCAGCATATTAAAGCATGCCAACTACGATCGACGAACCAGCTTAACCCAAAAGTCGCTTGATGCCGTTTTACGTTTACGCATTAACGGTCCCGATATTGAAAATTTCAATGCTCTTCCCTATGCAAAATACTGGAAAAAGACCGGACATTGGTTAACTGACTCAGCGGATGTGTCTAGAAATCCAAAAGCAAGTATTACAGTCTACAGAAGTCGAAAGACAAGTTGTCGACAGCATAGTCGATTTATATGAAATTGAACAAGAAGATCGTACATTTCTTCAGAAAAGCAACTTATTTTAACGATTTTAAGGGATGTTCGGCTCTTTGTTGTTTAGAATTTCGACTGTAAAAACTGTTAAACTGTCAAAAACCTGACTTATAAATAAATTGTTTAAATTAACAAACCATGCAGTTACAGGTTTTTTCCTGGTACAAGGAGCGCCAGGTTTTTTTACTGTAGCTGCGCAAAAAACCACGAGGAGTCAAACTCCTTTCCAGCTCCTTATATATTGCTGTAGATAGATAGATAGATGCAATGCGCTTTTGTTTCACAGCTGTATAATGCGAGATTGCCATTAAATAAATAAAGCTTAATTAAATAAGATTAAAGATTAAATTAAATTGAACTAGACGAAACTAGTTTTCTTCTCTGTTGTTAACTTTGTTGTCCTTCTAAATTTCTTACCCCTTGTTGACAGTTGACAAGAAATTTTACCCTTGTGGAGCAAAATTTCTTACCCCTTGTGGTAGCACTTTTCGGTACCCCTTGTGACAGAAATCTTCAAGGGGGGGGGAAATTTCCCCCCCCCCCTTTCCCCCCCCTTGTCCACCTGTGGAGATGACTCTTTTTTAGTTATCATGAAATCGCTCTTCGTAGTAGTGAAATTAGCAAAAATGTATGCGCAGCCTGGTTTTTGTCTACTTTCCCAAATTTGCAAGCTACAACTCTAGCTATGAAGCAGAAATCAGGGCAACTAAAAATGGTCCCTGGCATTTTTATGTAAAACACATCTGCTAAGTGGCAGCCCTCAGGCGTCCATAATAAATGCTCCATAGTCGGAAAAATTTGGTCGTATTTATGCAAACACTACTTTTTTTATGATAGCAGCCTATGGGATAGCAGTTGGAAGATGATCATGCCTCAAATAGTTGGCATTTGAGAGTCCTTCAAGTTGACACATTTGGTTAGATAATACGGATTGCATACCTAAAGAAACAATTGATTATTTGATTTCTGCAAGAATGACAAGTTTTGGACGCCAAAATAAATGGTAATATCTCACGATAGCGAAAAGATAAAAAGTTGCTTCAAAAACCAAAAATGTAGGGTACAACCAGATCTTCCAAATAAAAATAATCACAGCTATGCAGCTACAGCCTAACTGTCTAACTGTCAAAAAACGACAAAAACAGTCCTGAACGGTGTCGTCCAGGTTTTGAAGCGGAATTGCGCGGAGGGTTGTTAGAATGCTAAAAGAACTTATTTTGGAAAATTTAATCAAATATGGTCTTTACTTGGATCGTCAATCAACAATATATGCCAAAACAGAATCACCACCTTGAGAAACAAGTTAGCCACTTATGCATGCTCAGCTGGAAAAAGAAAACTTAAAGCCAAATATTTTGATTTTTGATTTTTGATGCATGTGCTGAATTTTACAAATCTAATTTTTGATTTGTAATTAACCTGTAAATTTCAATAATTTTGATTTTTGATTTAGAATCAAAAATCAAAAATCGTATCAAAATTATTTTTGATTTCTGATATTTGATCATCAAAACAGTCCTAGCACAACAAGAAGCACCCGAAAAGCACCAGGCACCCGGTGGAACTCGAATTGGCGGACTTCTGCTTAAAGAGCACATGCTCTCTCTCAACTGAACCACAAGTGCTACAGTGAAACAAGCTTGAAGTGGAATTCAAGTAAACCAAGAGTACAACTTCCAACACATCGAGGCTGAGTAGGGGGGATATCTGAAGTCAAACGCTTCAGCTTTACATAAGCTCAAACTATATTTTTTCAGGCAGATAGTTCCTGTAATATTATTGAACTGTCATCAAACTCACGGTTTGATTATCTTAACCCGCAGATGTATACTGGACTGATTTACGTTACTTTAGTTTACTGAACTCCTTAATGTTTGCGATTTGAACCAGCCAATATTAGCTTAACGTAGCAAGGTCGCAAAGACATAGAGGATAGGTAACATTTTGGTCAATATTTCTATAATCGCCGATGTTGCTAATTTCCACATAATAGCCGCAAAACAAGAGAAGTGAGTTTTGAACTAGACTGCTGCTATCGTTTTGTACATGCGCTGAATTGTGACTCCGACAAGTCCTAAATATTACACTAAGAAAACATTACACCAAAACAATAACAAAAAGCTGGATATCAGAATAAATATAGTTTATTGAATTGCAAAATATGTCAACGCAACTGTCAAAATACAAGTCGTGAGCGTATCATAGTGCAGGCCAGACATGTGCAGGAGTAGAATTCTGGGGGGGGGGGGTGAGCCGTGAAAAACCGGATTTTTCCTGCTTTTTGCCTAAACATCCGAAAAAAATCCGGATTCTGAGGGACCCCGCTAGGGGGGGTGAGGTCCAGGTCTGGGACCCACTCCAATCACATGTATGGACTACAGACCGGGCGGGCATGGAATACCGCGCATGTGAGCATTAGTGGAGTTAGCCAAAACAACTGGCAGCTAAAATAAAACAACAGCATGAAAGAAAATGTTTGCAGTTTCACATGTTTTTGCATTTGATCTCTCAAGTTATAAAGTTATATACTTATAAAGCTGGAGAATAAATGCTGGATGGTTTTTAACCTGTGCGTGATCTGATCCAGGACGTGCGTGAAGGCAAGTGGCGAAAACAAAGATAAGTTTTTGCAGTTGCTGCATTCTAAATTTTAAATTTGTGGAAGGAGTTGTTTCTGGGGACATAAGAACGCAATTGCTACACATACACGATCTACAGATTAGCTTAATGCACTCTGTGTGTAGTATCTAAAAATTCAAATTTGCCAATATTTTAAACCTCCATAAGCTATTTAACTCCCATTAGCAACCAATGAACAGTGCAACTGCAAAAAAGGTGATTATATTGATTGGTTGTATTAGAAGGTGAAAACAAATTGGTTGTATTCTAGCTACAGAGGTGTGCCAAAATGGCTTTTATACATCTTCACATATCATTTGGGAAACTGGAAATTACAAAATTCAAATGGAATAGCAGCCTCCCGAACTCAACTATGCAACTGGAAAATGGATATTTCTTTTTGGTTAATTCACAGTGGTTTTTTGGTCAATTCACAGTGGTAGATTGGTGGATACTAGAATCATTTTCTTTTGCCAGGAATCTCTGTTCCTTAAAAGAGTGACACAACAGCTAAGTTTGATTGAATTTATTCCTCTAGTGTCTTTAACATTTAAGAGACTCGCAACGTTCGCAATGTTCCAAAACATTGATAACTGAGTACAAGTAGGCACTAGACAAATAATTATAAGGTCAGATAATGGAGCAGAATATTAGGATAGTAAGAAGTTTTGTATAAGAATAATTCTAAATGGTCAGTTTACTTTGCAAATCCTTGTTATAGTAATAATCATTGCTTGACGCATCCGAACAGGCCTAGCATAGCTGGAAGAGTCACCAATGCAAAAATCCGGCCACAAACACGAAACTTTGGATCCTTCGGATCCCTAATAGAAAGATAAGACTACTCAGACAGTCGTTCTGTCCGGCGCCAGCAGCTGCCGCGTATAGTCATTCAGGGGTAACCTTTGATTTTTGTCCCCCCATTTCGGCAATTTACCGAGCACGTGCAAGGGGTGGCCGCCGTCCAGGTGAGTGCTGCCACGGCACCTTCATTACGGTTGAAGTAATGGACGTATTGATAGCCTTGGAGAACACCTCGGATATCGGATACAATTGCAGTTATTCAGTGTCAGCACTCTGCCATCCCAGACAAAATTGAAAATATGCTGGCACTACCCATAACCGGAATACCAACAGGGTGAGGTGGCCGAAAAAATGCTGCAAATACGCTGTCAATATTTTTGGAAAAAATTTCATGTGCATGGATATGCCTTAATAATTTTGCTTTATAAGCCATTGTATCATACATTTAGCCAATAAAATTCTTTTGCAACGATGAAAGCATTAATAGCAAGAACTGAAAGATAATGCTGAGATATGACAGCTGTTAGTGATTCAATATCTTTGTTTGCTGCCGAAGCAATTAGTATGCCGCTGAAACCAGTAGCTGAATGCGCCATTAGTTTGTGTTTTCTGACCATCGGACTTCCATCTATAAGACGGAACGGTTGAAATTAAATAGTTGAAAGTTGACAGTTCATGAAATGTCTGCATAAATTTTGGCGAGGTAACCAAAACAAAAATTGCGGAAAGAATAACTTTTCAATTCGAGCTTCATAAGACGAACTTTCCTAAAATTACTCCAGTCTGCTGATTTTCTGAAACTGAAAACTATGATCCGCTGATCTATTTTCTGACAAATCTAGAGCTATCTGAAAGCACTTAGGTTCCATTGCAGTATACTGAACAAGTGAGTTACGGTAAACAAAACAGTTTAAAAGTTTGCAACTGAAAGCAACTACCTGGCAGACATAACTTACTTTTGTGGAAGGATAAGTTATTCTCTTTGTAATTTCAAAACAGTTGTTTGGTTTTTTGGCTAAAGTGTGGGTTTTGGAGGTTTATTTCGCTAATTTTGAGAAATGTAGCATATAATTTTCGGATTTGAGGATTCCGGGGCCAGCTGTGTTTTGATATTTAGTTTATGGTTCGTGCTTATTTGATTAGAAATCCATTTTTGTTTATAAAGGCGGAAACTGCAGGTTTGGCTTGTTCAGTTTATCCTGGCATAAACGCCAAACAGGTGGACACATATACAGTACTGTTAATGAAAAATCTTCGCTTTGGTTCAAAGTTTCAATCGTCAGTGGTTTTGCGTAGACGAGTTGACTCGAGGATGTCGTCGTCTAAAACAAGTTTATATCTCACGTAAAAGTTTGGTGCTGGCCGATTGCTAAAAGGTGATACAGTTTGGAGACACAGCATTAATTAATGTCAGTTAGTAGCACATAAAACTGTAAAGTTAAGAATGACAATTTATTGGCACTTTGAAATGAAGTTGTAGCTACTGCATAACCTCCGTGGACAGGTCTTGATGTTGGATAAATTATTGTATACTCACTTTTCCACGGCTTTGAAGCCTAAAATGCTAGCTGCAGATATGGACAGCATGAGTAGGATGATGCAAGCCACCAAAATGACCACATGAACGCAATAATCGTATACGGCCAAATACAATTTTCCCTCACACATTTCATTTGGTTTTGATGGAGAAGTTACATAGGATTTATCAGGATTAGCTTCTGAATCTGCAAACGTTGTTGGATGTTTCACGGTATATTCTATTTGACCAGCATTCTCTGTTTCAGGCGGCGATAGGTTTCCGTTTGTTGGTACGGGCTTACTGAATTCCTTTGGTGGGACTTTAGCAGTTGCTGCTGGGACAACAAGGACTGTTAAAGTAGTTTTTGATTTTGAGGGCGTTAAACCATGGACAGTTGTTGGTTCATCAGTTAACTTTGCCGCTGAGGTATTAAGCTTGCTGGCAAAAGTTACATCTTGATTATGATAGTCCGACGAGAATAACATAGATACTGACACCGTTTTGTCAGTGCTTCTGAACGTAGCAGTGGGTTTAGCAATGGGATTAGTTTTATTTGCAACTGCTGTTGTTTGATCACCTGTGATCAACGAAGTTACTTTTATTGTGAAAGTAGTTGCTGTCGTATCTGTTATCATGGATGTTTCGGCAGAGCTCACTGAAGTTGTAGTCGTTTCCGTGGACATTGGTGTGAGCGGCACTGAAGTTGCCGACGTTATCTTTGTTGACATTGCTGCGGACGTGATTGAACTTGGCGATGCTATTGTGGTGGTTGGCGTCATTGAAGCAGACGTAGGTGATGTCATTGATATTGGCTTGGTTCTGGCTAACGTCATCGTAATTAAAGTTGTTAAAGTTGAGGCAGACGTTGTTATAAACATAGCTGTTGTTGTTGTTGTCGTCGTCGTTTGTGTATTCATTGATATTGCTGTTATGGATGTCTTTGTAGCAGATACAATTGCCGTCGATAGTTCTGTTGTGGACATGATTGATGTTGGCTGTATTCTCGTGGACATTTTAGCAGCCCTGGCTGAAGCTGAGGTTGATGGAATTGGGACGAACGTAACCGAAGTATACTTCGTTCGCATGAAGGTTGTTGCAGAATTCGTTGAACCTGACAACGATTTCGTTATAGACGGCGTTTTCGATGTTGCTGAACTGGACGTTGTTGCGGTTCTGGTGCTTGAAACCACTGAAGCAGGAAAAGTTGAAGTTGTCATCGTTGAAGTTGGCGGCTGTGAATTTGGCGTAGACGTCAATGTCATGAATGGTGTGGTCGTCGTTGATGTCGGCACTGTTGTCGTGGATGTCGTCGTAGCTGGTGTCGTTTTCGTGGCCTCCGGTCTGAATGTAACTGCCGTATATCTCGTCAAAGTTGGTTTTGTGAATGTCGTTGAACTTGACGACGTTATTATCGTCAAGGTAGTGGTGGACGCTATTGGTGTTGACGTTGATAATGTGGTGATTGAAGTCACTGAATTTGACAAAGTTGAGGCCGTCGTCGTTGAAGTCGCCGACTTTGAAGTTGATGTAGACGTCATTTTCACTGACGTAGGCCCTGTTTTCGTGGCTACACTGGTGGACGTTATGGAAGTTGGCATTTCCGATGTGAATGTCTTTACAGTTAACAATGGCGCCGAAGATGGTGCTGTGGATGTCGTGGTTGTTGAGTTTGTCGTAGTTGTTGTTGTGGCAGTAATGGTCGTAGTTGAAGTTGATGTCGACGTCGCGAATGACGTAGGCGTTGGTATTGTTATAGGATTGGATTGGTTGGCTGTTGTAGTGGATGTTCTTAAACGTAGCACCGTTGCTGTGGACGCTTTTATAGACATTATTGATGTTGACAATATGGTTGTGGAGATTGTTTTGTACGTCGTTGAAGTTGAAGTTGTCGTCGTCGTTGTTGTTGTGGCGGTGGTGGATATCCTTGAAGTTAACGTCGACACCGTTGTCTTGGTTGTTGCTAACGTTGTTGATTTCAACTTTGTTGGAGCAGATGTTGTTGAAGTCATTGAACCCCGCGACGTTGCTGTGGGAATCTTTATAGACGTTTTTGATGAAGACAATGTAGTCGTGGATGGTGTAGTGGACGTCGTGGAGCTTGACGTTTTCGCTATTTTTGTCGTTGCTATGGTGGTGGTGATGGTGGTAGTGGACGTCGTTGAAGCTGATGTCAGCGTCGTGGATCTTATGGACACCATTGACGTTGGCAATGTGGCATTGTATGTTGTTGTGGACGTGGTTGAACTTGACGTTGTCATTATTGTTGTTGTTGTAGTTGTGGTGGTGGTGGTGGTGAACGTCGTTGAAGTTGATGTCGGCGTCGTGGATGTTGTAGACACTGTTGACGTTGACTTTGCCGTGGATGTCGTTGGTAACATCGTTGAACGAATTGAACTTAACAACGTTGCTGTGGATGTTTTTATGGACATCATTAATGTTGACGCTGTTGTTGCTGTTGTTTTTGATGATGATGATGATAATGATGATGTAGTGGAGGTGGTGGTGGTGGTGGATGGCGTTGAAGTTGATGTCGACGTCGTGAACGCTGTGGACGTAGTTGTCGTTGGCATTGTTATCGTGGATGTGGTAGTGGATGTCCTTGAACTTAGCAACATCGCTGTGGATGTTTTTATAGACAACATTGATGTTGACAATATGGTCGTGGAGATTGTTTTGTACGCCGTAGAAGTTGACGTTGACGTCGTTGTTGTCGTTGTGGCGGTGGTGGACGTCGATAATGTTGACGTTGTTGATGTTGACGCATTTGTTGACGTTGTTGTTGTTGTGGATATTATTGACGTTGATGTTGTTGTCGTGGGTGTCGTCGTGGATGTCACTGAACTCAGCGACGTTGCTGCAGATGTTTTTAGAGACATTGTTGTTAGTTTGGTCAAAGATAGTTCTGTTGACGTCGTTAAGCTGCTTAGTGTTATGACCGTAATGGACGCAGTTGAAGTTGACGTCGACGTAGCGGATGAGGTCGGCGTTGTGGTCGTTAACATTGTTATCGTGGATGTGGTAGTGTATGTCCTGGAACTTAGCAACATTGCTGTGGATGTTTTTATAGACAACATTGATGTTGACAATATGGTTGTGGAGAAGTTTGAAGTTGGCGTTGACGTCGTTGTTGTTGTTGTTGTTGTTGTGGCGGTGGTGGACGTCAATAATGTTGACGTCGTTGACGTGGATATTGTGGATGTTATTGACGTTGTTGTCGTGGGTGTCGTCGTGGATGTCGCCGAACTAAGCGACGTTGCTGCAGATGTTGTAGTAGATGTACTTGAGCTTAGCAACATAGCTGTGGACGTTTTTATAGACATCACTGATGTTGACAGTATTGTCGTGGAAATTGTTTTGTACGTCTTTGAAGTAGACGTTGACTTCGTGGATGTTGTGGACGTTCTTAACGTTGACATTGTTGTCATGTATGTTGTACTGGAGGTCGCTGAAATTGACGTTGTCGTTGGTATAGTTGTTATGGTTGTTGTTGTTCTGATGGTGGTGGCGATGGACTTTGTTGAAGTAGACGTCGACGTCGTTGTCGTGGATGTTGTAGATGTTGTCTCAATTGACGCAATAGTTGTTGAGGTGGATAAAGTTGTCGTCGTTGGTACATAATCTATAAAAGAGCTGAAAGCTTATTTGGCAGGAATTGATACATCTTTCATGAAAAACAAAAGCCTGCATTAAAATTTTGCATAATCGTAAAATCTTCTCTGTTATTGTAACATTAACAGAATTAAAAGTAGACAACACAAAAATGGGTGTACCTTTCAGCTGGCATGCAAGAGTGTGCTGAACTGAGCAGTCGTCAAGCTTCATGTTATAGAAACCTTTCGAGTATATATCCGTAATTATGCAAGAATTATCTCCCCATTGTGGGTCAGGCTGCCCAGCTTCCCACCAAACGTTCACTCCATCTCTACAAAATGAGACGGAAAATAAAAAATTGATGGACTCAAGAAGAACCCAGAATCACAGTTTTTAATTTAGGCGGGAAAACACTCTAAATGTAGTTAATTTTTAATCTGATCTTTCTTTGCTAACTTGCAACTATCATATAACGTAAAACTAAATTAATAAAGTTATGGCACCAACAGTCTAGTACTTTAATTAGTCACACTTCGCGTGGCTTGCTTCATGATCCCCCTCGTCTGCGCTACGCGTCTGCCCCCTGTGTGGTCCTCTGCCTCTCGCATGAGCAGTTAATGGAGACAGACAACCCAGAGCCGAAAGGCTACGACGGGTCCCCTCCAGCCTCCGCTGTGTGGGCAACAGGCAGCATAGCGAGAGTCATACAAGATATGGCTGATGAGGTGAAGCACGGGTTCTATACCGAGAATATAGAAGTAGATCCTGATCGGCCACCTAATGCTACGACGACGTGCTTCTGCACAATATGACATTGAAATATGACAGGTGTTTGCTAAAATTGAAGTTTGCAATAAAACACTAGGGAAATACAGAGAACAATGGCGCTATTGCTTACACCAATTTTTTCCCTGGAATAACTTGACTATAAGCAGCACCCTCCGCAGTGTCCCATTTGCCATCCAGCCACACTATGGTATCTATCATAAAGTAGACTGCCTTCACAACCTCACTGAAAGAAAACAAAACGGAATATAGTGGCTGCTGTGCATTTTAATGAAAGGTTCAAGGTAAGGAAGTTGACTTTGCAAAATTTGATCCACGCCTGTTGATGAAGTGTCTAGATTGCATTTTAGTTGTCTAGATTCCATCGTAAATGCTAGCATCCTGAAGACACCACTACGAAAGGTCAGCAATTTTACATTACAGAGGGCCTCGCCAAAAAGCAAATTTCATTCCAAATTTGAACCGCACATACACAAATACGGTCTCTACATACCACAAAGAAGATGAGCTTGGCCAGGTCTGCCTGTCAATTTAGCAAATAAGATCAGCTAGGTTTCAGAATTTTTATTAAGTATATGTGGCTTGCGCCTGATACGACAAGAGCATAGGATTGCTTTGCAGATTAAGTTTGAACCACGGTGTTTCGTGCCCAAAAGTGTGTCTAGACACACACTTTCTTAGGTGGACACCAAAAATCTTAGCTGGGCACAAGCTAGACACAGCTAAATTTTTAACAGAGAAATGTCCAAAAATTTTCCGAGCAGTCCAAGTGTTACAAACGTTCTGGCTTTTTCTGTTACCTCCCCCCGAACCCCCTCTCTGATATTGTTTCTCCTTTGGATCGGGCCTTGGTCACCTGTTTTAAACTTGGTTAATTGTTGCGCATATACGTGGTATTATGCTTAACATTTAATTTATTTTATATATTTATTTTTAATTTATTTATTAGAAAAGCCACCTTTAAGGCGAAGCTCCTATACCAAACCCATAAGCTTAGGTAGTTAGGTAGTTGAAATTTCAAGGTAACTTTAACCACCAGTTGAATTAATACAAAGTACCACCAAAAATTACCCAGATCGCTTGTTTTTGAAACATTTTTTCGACTATTGGGGAGCTCGGTCCACAGACACCCCGTTGTTTTTGTGGCTTGCTGCGTTAACAATAAAAGGGTTTACATACACCAGTGCCTCTTGTAAATTGCATGAACACTTTCAATCTGAAATTTTGCTGGGTTTGTCTGCATTGGCACACTTTCGAATTGGACACTTGAAAAAAACTGCACTCATAGATGCAGTCGTTTTTCTTAATCACAAAATATGTACTTACATTATACACCTCATATATATCTACCACCTTTCTAGCTCAAATATTTTAACACACAAAAAACGTTTAAACGGGGTTCTGAACTATAGACCACCATAGTTTATTCGCACAACAGCAAATCCTATTCCTACTCAGTAAGTAGTACCTTAATAAGAACTCAATAAGTACTTTAGTACCACCTATATTTGTGCTGCGCGAAATTTCAGATTCTGGACACAACTTGTCCTAGTTTGACACAAATACAATTAGCTGGATACAATATGGATATTGTCGCGATTTTCAAAATTCCTGAGTAGAAGTGATTTATGGTTTCCAATGTAAGAAAAATGCTGAGGAATTTAATCCCATCGACAGTCCAATTTTTCTTCAATTTGGTTGGGCACAACTTTCAATTAACTTCATTTGTTTCAGAATAAGGTATGCAGAATAGAATGAATAAAACTCCCCAAGACTATACAGTCGTGAAAGTTAGATGTTTAATTCTTGTGGATGTCAGTCTTCTACTATGAACCATTAGATCTGTGTTTGAAAGACATTTAGCACTTGCATAACAGCAAGTGAGACAGTTTCGAAGCATTTAGGAGGTTAAGGTGGTTTTGAAACTTTCAAGATTTCGTTTTAAATTTCGAAATTTAACCATTTGGAATGGCAGTGCAGCGACAGTTCCGAACTATTCAGATTTCAGTTGATACTAAACACATCACAGACGCAAATAATCGTATCATAAATCTGACTAGTGGAATCATTAACTCTTGTTAACCAAAATTTTCTAGAAAGGCACCTTTTACACTCATTATGAGTTCCCTTTTCAACACTCAAGAGTAGCACAATATTCTCTACTGTGCCTACCTTGCTCCTTCTTTATATTTTTCGTATTCATTTCTGCTAGTAAAATGCGGCAGATGACCGTTGGAGTCAACTGATTGGCAAAAGGACTCCGATTCAAGACTCGTTTTTGGGACAGGGAACGGCAGAAAGCCACTGGACACAACTGGATAATAGCAATCGTCGGAACTGTAGAACCACTTAGAGGGGCATGGCCCTGAAATTGCATACTTTTAGCTTTTGTTATCCAATTTGCACACAATTCAAGCTAAACACTGACGCTCGTATAACAAAATTTGTACTAGTAGAATGTATGGTTTTATTTTTGTATGTTTTACTCCTTTTTTACAGAAACAATAAACTAAATTTAAGGTTATGGTATTAAAAGAGTTTTTAAATGCTAAGAAGGTTCAAATTTTGCTTACAAATGCCTGCATTCCTGTTTATATGCTAAATGTTTAGCCCGAAGTGGGAAAAAGCTAATGTAATCTTGTTTATTTATTTCAATATGATTAATGACTTGCATTATTTTCTTCCTTTTTGCATTTCTTACGATTTTACCTTGAGGAGGAAATATCATCGCTTCCAGAAATGCATCACACTGACCGATACTAAACAAGATTATAACAACTGCAATCGGTGCACGTGACATATAGAATATTTACTGTAAAACGGTGAAAGCAACCACCCGAAAGACAGACCAAACTGACGACATGAAAATCAGACTTAAACAATATTAGTATTAAGGAATAATGCCACGTTGCTGCATGACTCGTGGAGGGGGTCCGCGTTGCTTGCTTTGAGTTAATTAAAATTCTCAATGAAGCGTATAGGAGGTGCAAATTTGAGCATTGTCTTGTAAGCGTGCGATTTTACTGACTGAAGAATATGCTTCAGTGGACCTTTGCTTGGATTGTCTCAAACCTTTTGAATTTCTATTCAGTTTAAAGAGGTTAGAATTGGTTGGTTGGTACGAATTGGTTGGTATTGGAGGTGAAAGACTTGATTGTAATGCAATAGCCCAATAAAAGTTAATTAACAGACATGAATGCTTTTAGTGCCTTGAAACCACATGCGTTCAAAGTAAATAATTAACTTAATTAGAAAACTAAGTGATACTAGTAACTAAAAAGTAAACAACTTGACAGAGTAAGGCCTTCACAATGCTGAAAGGAAAATAGAAATATATTGAATACGTATGCTTAAATCTTTTATTTAACTATTCAAAACTATTTCAACACAGCCCTTAGTGGTTGTATCACTAAGTACAGTAATAAGGGCAATTTAAGGTAGCGCTTTCCTTAAATTCAGTCCACTTTGCAAACCTAAAACTTGTACAATATTGAGAGTTAGGAATTGCGCCACATAACAATTTGGAGCTCTACATGTTCTGCGTAGTTTGGTGCCATTGAAACTTGTCTACCTAGTTTTGTATTGTTTGCAAACTTACCAAACGTAGGCAAAATTTTTGACCAAATGCAGTGAAAAAGGAAATGCTCACATGTTTCTGAAATTATTTGCCAGGGACGGTTTTTGGATTCTTTTTATTCACATTATTCTTACATTCACTTCTTTCTGACACTGGAAAAGCATTTATGCTCTTGCTCTTCTGTTACGTCCTCTCTGACTGGCGCAAATATTTTAACACAGACTTTAAGGGAACGGTATTATCAAAGAGCAAACAACGATTGGCGGAAACACCACCAGAAACAGGTTGGTACATGCTCTTCTAAAGCTAGCTGTGCTCTAATATTGCTTCAGGCGCCATCGTAGTTTGACCTGGATAAATCGATTGAGTTTGTGCCATACCTGCGCAGATAAGTCAGTAAATGGTTTCGCTATTTCGAAACGGTAGAACTTGTAATCTGGAACCTTAACGTCTAACCTAACAGAAGCAATCTACGCGTTCACTCACTTAGAGTCAACATATCATTGGGTGTCGGAAGGGTGTAACGATCTTACCCAAAATTTCGAAATCAATTAGACGATAGATGTTCTATGACTTTTTGAATTTTCCCAAATTTCAACTATCCACTGTCACTACAGTTTGGGAACGAATTCAAACTTAAGCTTGGTTCGATTGTGCCTGGGTGGCTCAATCGGTAGAGCGTTGGCCTAGATAGCCAAAGGTTGTGGGTTCGATCCCCACCTCAGGGCCGAATTTTTCGGGTCGGAGGTGCTGTAGTGACAATCTTAGTTTCGTTTGTTCTTTCATTTGTCTTGCCCATTACGGTTTGAAACGGTCGAGGTTTGCTCCCATCAGACTGTGTGGGCTGGCGCGAAAGCGTCTTCTAAAATGTCACTACAGTTTGGGAACGAATTCAAACGTAAGCTTGGTTCGATTGTGCCTGGGTGGCTCAATCGGTACAGCGTTGGCCTAGATAGCCAAAGGTTGTGGGTTCGATCCCCACCTCAGGGCCGAATTTTTCGGGTCGGAGGTGCTGTAGTGACAATCTTAGTTTCGTTTGTTCTTTCATTTGTCTTGCCCATTACGGTTTGAAACGGTCGAGGTTTGCTCCCATCAGACTGTGTGGGCTGGCGCGAAAGCGTCTTCTAAAATGTCACTACAGTTTGGGAACGAATTCAAACGTAAGCTTGGTTCGATTGTGCCTGGGTGGCTCAATCGGTACAGCGTTGGCCTAGATAGCCAAAGGTTGTGGGTTCGATCCTCACCTCAGGCCCGAATTTTTCGGGTCGGAGGTGCTGTAGTGACAATCTTAGTTTCGTTTGTTCTTTCATCTGCCAGGAAAAAAGAACAGAGCTCCAGCCTCAAATGACTTCTTATGCTGAGACATTACTTGAGTATTTCCTCTTAATAAAAACAGAAGAACCAACGTGAGAACAGACGTATCCCAACCGCTGTTTCAGGTGCACTCTTTGAGTTTGATTTACCGATCTCAAGACTTACTGAAAAATTACTAAAGCTGATATTTTTTCAAGCATTGTCAAATATATGAATGTAACAAATTTCTTTTCCTAATTTCGAATATAGCAATTGCTCACGTTATTGCTAACGTTATTCCTGCCGTGTTTGTCCTGTCTAGTTCCAGCAAATACCATCTCATTTGTAACTACTACATTTTTTGAAAAGGTCGACATTACAAAGTTTCACATTTATCGGCGACCTACCTCCTCACCAGATACAATATTCGATCTGTTATCCCAACTACCCTTTCATCCGAAACCATTTCTTATGACCCGTCTTACATTAAGCTAGAAAGCTACAGCGGAGCTACAATGCAGGGGGTCTTATCTCGATTACCCCCCCACCACTCAAAATCCTTAAAACATGACCAAATGAGCTAAATTTGGTATGGGTATGTTTTCGACCACGCTGAGTTTAAATATCGCAAAACTTTTCGATTTCGCGAAATTCGATTTTTTTTCGATTTCTAAGTTTTACAGCTTTGAACCTGGATAACTCTGTCACAGTTTGATTTCGAACACTAATATTTTGTCTTGTTTTAAGAACATATGGGGGCATATTATGTGTGAAAATGAGCGAAATCCGTGACTATCGATTTTTGACCAAAGTGACCACCCTTAAATGTGGAAAATATATTAATCTACAATATGGCTCCCTTAAAATAAACAGGTTCATTCCAAAACTGACAATGCAAGATAGCAGCAAAGTAATTTATGGACGTTAACTCCATAAATCAAAGCATCTGTATAATCCCTAAACGGAACTTCGGATTTAAGCAAATTATTCACATTAGACTGCATGTGCATGAGCTCGCAAAAAATCAAGCTCCAGTGGCGCAATCGGTTAGCGCGCCGTACTTATAAGCAGTACTCGCTGAGAAATGCGGAGGTTGTGAGTTCGAGCCTCACCTGGAGCAAAACTTTTGAATTTGTTCAAACGAACTTTATCCTATGGGAAGGCCTCAAAAATGAAAAAAGAAACAGTACAAGCTCGAATCTCAGCGTGCAATATATTGCTCTGTGTTTAGCAATTCAAGCGATTAAAGCGATTGAAGGGCTATTCCCACCAAACCCGAACTATCAATAACCTCTTGTTGAGGAACTTGCAATGCGTGTCACAATTCAGGTTTACCTAAATAATGCCAAAAATTCTCAAAAATACCCATTCAAACATAAGAAAAACTTGAAAATGTTTGGGACGAAGCTACTTCTTTGGGATCAATTGAACTTTATCCCCCCAGAATGCAAATGGAACTTTATCGCCCCAAAATTAAACCCGATTATTAAATTAAATTAATTAATTCAGTGTATGGGTATGTTTTCGACCACGCTGAGTTCAAATATCGCAAAAAATTTTTGTTTTGCGAAATTAGATTTTTTCGATTCGTAAGGAGGAACCAAGGGAAACCGAAAAATTTTTTGTCTTCGATTTTACCGAAAAGTTGTATATAGGGGTTTTCGGGGTCGTAAAACACGAATCTGAATTCCTTTTTTCGATTCAGCTTTTCGTTAGCTCAGTATAAGCTTACATCTAAAGCTTAAATCTTTAGCTTATACTGAGCTAACCAAAAGCTAAATCGAAAAACGGTGTTCAGATTCGTGTTCTACGACCCCGAAAACCCCTATATACATCTTTTCAGCAAGATCGAAGACAAACAATTTTTCTTTTTCCTTGGGCCCCCCTAAGAGAGCGACAAAAATCGAATTTCGCGAAATCGAAAAATTTTGCGATATTTAAGCTCAGCGCGGTCGAAAACATACCCACACCAAATTTTAGCTCATTTGGTCAAGTTTTAAGGATTTTGAGTGGTGGGGGAGGGGTAATCAAGATAAGACCCCAATGCAGAATCTGCATATATTTCATAGATGTTCATATACTATAGCATCATTTGCATTGTCAAACTTGGTTTCCGTTAATTTACTCAAAGCAAGAGTATATAATATATAAGAGTGTGACAGCAGGCAAGCTCTCTACTATCAGATCAAGGTATATGCTCTGTTCGCTAACAGCTGACCGCCACCCCACAAATGTGTATGCTCACTTCATAGAAATTTGCACGCAATCTTTACGCATTGAAGTTCCAAAACACAACTACTCAGTTCTTTCAATGCGCTACTATGGCGAGCTTTAGAACGCAAAGATTTCTTTGAAGTGAGCATACACATTTGTGGGGGGGTTCAGCCGTTAGCGAATAGAGCATATACCTAGAGCTAATAACAGAGCGCTTGCCTGCTGTCACACTTTTCATGTACTCTTAATGCTCAAAGTAAGAAACAAGGAAAGTCAGATTACAGCAACAACCATCTAATCAAAGCCAAAATCTACAAGCAAACATTGTGGCTTTCGACTCTTAGTCTTTTTCGTAGGCTACCACAGGCTACTACTGCCCAGGTGCCCAATCCTCGTCACTACATTGGCTCTCATCGCTCAACTCTTCATCAGTAGCCATATCTTCATCACTATGATCCCATATCTCATCATCGGCTTGAGGATCCAACGGTATAAAATCTTGTCCCCCAATTTCAACCTGAATATAAACAGAACAAATTTGTGTCAGGAATTATTGTGTATCCAAAACGGTGAATGGGGTTCAGTACAGTCCGAGTGTTCACAATGATTTAAAGCAGAGTTTCAGGTGTAAGCACTTTTTTCATTCACTACCAGCGCAGCCAGATTCAGGTGCATAATCCATTCGTTGCTCAGTTCGATTATTAACCTTAACTTGGCTCTACAATATCGAACTAAATTGCTTATGATTGTGGATTCAAGTCCTCAATTCCCACAAACTATTTCGATCGTCTACACGTTTGAAGGCTGAATAGTTTCGAACAATCAAGGATTTTTAAACTAAAAGAACTCAAGTTTATGTGATTCAACTTAGCTAAAGGATCTTAAACATAGCATTGGCTAAATTTTAACTAGGAAGTGCTCGAACAAAGTCATGGTGCACAAGACAGATTCTTATTGTGAAAAAACAGTTATAAAGAAGGATTTAAAACTCACAATGAATTCATCTCCATTTGCAATGTAGCGGTAAAATTACGAGATACTAATTACGAATAGCAGAAACAGCGATTGTCCCCCACCTTGCATCATACGTTCGAGACAAGACGGCAATGGCGTGATGTCATTAGGCAGTACGACGTGCATTGAGTAAGAACGCAATCGGCTGCCTTCTCGCTGCAGACAACAAATTGGTGTGGTGGAATCGGCGAAGGCGGTGGTGGAATCGGGGGAGGATATGATGGGGATAACCAGATCTATAACAATAACACTATCTTGATTGTACGAATAAATGAATTGACTTTGTTGATCCAAGAACGTGATCAACATGCTAACCAGAATGGGAACAGCTTCGGTTTCGCGGCCCCATGGAGGGGAGAGCAGATTACACAACACAGATACAAAGCAATACTTCATGAGAAAAACCTTCGTCTTGACAATATCAAGTTGATATGTATGAAACGAAAAACTAGTTTATTTGAGATTTCAGCTAGATACTGGCAATGCAATTGTAACTTTATGCATACGTCAAAATTCTCTGCGCAGAAAGCTAACCTTAAGTACCCCACAACGGGCTAGTTCGTGCATGCAAAGCTAACCCGGTGTAGGGGACAATTGGTCAGTTAGCATTAGCTTAGTCTAACTGGCTGTGGGGTACACCAGGCCTGCCAGCTAACCGAAGCCTGACCCTTGTAGCTTACACTACTGAAGCTAACCAGGTGTTGGGTGCATTATGCGAGCTTTTTGTTGTCGAACTGTTTCGCAGTTGGGATAGAGCTGGCTATGTTTCCAGGTTTCGTAATGACTTGCTTTTATTTTCATGATGATGATCATCATAGCGTTGAATTAGTTCTTCACTGAATACCACACAGCATTTTACTCCAATCAATTTCTCCACTTCAATGCATTCATTGATATTTCATTGGATTCCAACTTCTCATACTGGCGACGCATTTTTCTTTCAGCAATGTTGTCATGATGGTCATTAACTTCTTAATCTAATGGCCATTTATTGAATCCTCAAGTGGGCTGTTGGGTAAGGTGTGAGGACCACGATATAAATTTGTCCTTTTCACGGCCCATTACACTCAATTAAGACAAGTCTGATTTGAGTGTCTTTGGACTGCCTTGCAGAAAAGGTCAATCTTAGGTCAAACAAATGTACTTCTATTTTGGTCCCCACAGAATTCCAGACGCTACGGTAACAGGCGTAAATGTCGAGCTAACAATTAAGAAGTGATCATAAAGAAATAATGAAAACGCATGCATGCAGTCACTAAGGCCGAAGCCTTAGTCCGAGAGGAGAGAGCCAATGGGCGCAACCTCTCCTTGGACAACCAGGCAGGAGCTCCAGAGACTAGTTCTCTCTGGGTAAGAGCGCTCACAGCGCCCATTGGCTCTCCCCTGTTCGGACTAAGGCTTCGGCCTTAGTGACTGAAGCAAGCGTTTTTCATTATTTCTTTATGATTAATGCCTTGTATCCTTCGTGGATCCGCCTGCAGGCCCGCGTTTACCTCATTTTCTTGAATTAAGAAGTGACTTATATTTAATATTGCTTTTGACGCCAATCCTATTTACAACGCTTGAAAGGCGCCAATTTCTAACTATATAAAAATTTGGTTAGTCCGCCAAGTTTGTTTTGCAAATCAGAGCCGTTGAGAAAGGCATTTCTCAGAGTTCTTCGTGAATTTAAATCTCATGAATCTATTGTTTGACTTTATTGTTTGTATTTAGCATCACTTGTCGTCTTGATCCGTTGTATTTATGTTTTGTAATTCAATAAAGTTTTTAAACAACTTACGTAGATAGCACTTGATATGCTATTGTGCATCTACTTAAGTTGTTTGGAAGCTTAAAAGCCGATTATGGACGGAAATTCAACAGCTCTTTTCATGAGCCTAAGCTACCGTATTTCAACAAATTGCAACTGTCAAGAAAATGAAGTAAACGCTGGCCAGCAGGCGGATCCACGAAGGATACAAGGCATTAATCATAAAGAAATTATGAAAAACGCCTGCCTGCAGTCACTAAGGCCGTAGCCTTAGTCCGAACAGGAGAGAACCAATGGGCGCTGTGAGCGCTCTTACCCAGAGAGAACTAGTCTCTGGAGCTCCTGCCTGGTTGTCCGAGTAGAGAACAGCCAGCTCGGCTCTATCTGTGCTGCAACATAGCCAGAGAAGGTTTTATCAAAACCTCTCTGACTGTGCTGTGCACAGAAAGAGGACTGCAGTGGCCAGCGGATCTCCGTAGAGATACAAACAGCATTTACGTCAAGAGAATTAAGTAAACGCTGGCCAGCAGGCGGATCCACGAAGGATACAAGGCATTAATCATAAAGAAATTATGAAAAACGCCTGCCTGCAGTCACTAAGGCCGTAGCCTTAGTCCGAACAGGAGAGAGCCAATGGGCGCTGTGAGCGCTCTTACACAGAGAGAACTAGTCTCTGGAGCTCCTAATTTCTTTATAACAAATTGCAACTGGATGTTAAGGGTAAGTCATTTCTTAATTGTTAAAGTAAGTCGGACATTTGCACCTGTCATGGTAGCGTTTGGATTCTGTGGGTACCAAAATAGAAGTACATTTGTTTGATCTAAGATTGACCTTTTCTGCAAAGCAGTCCAAAGACACTCAAATCAGACTTATCTTAATTGAATGCAATGGGCCGTGAAAAGGTCAAATTTTTATCGTGGTCCGCACACCGTGCACAAAAGCCCTCAAGTGTTCTTCTTTCCATATGGCTGCTCTCTACAGCATTAATAACTAAAACAAGAGGTGGCAAGCTCGAAACCAATGAAATGTAAACAACCAACAAACGCTCATGCTTCAACATGACTACAATTTGAGTCGATATTTAACCTTCTACATGGAAAACAAGCTGAAATATGGACAACACCGACAGGTACGGCAAATCAGCATTTGTGGGAGTTGCCAAAATTAAGAAAAGAAAGCTAATTAATTAATTAATTAATTTACTTAAGTAAATTCAAAACAGATATGATATTTGTACTATTAAACTGCTGATGGAACAATTATAGCTGATTGAAATTGAAAAAATGGGGCTAACTTAAACACATGACTATATTTGCAAAAGGTAAGCGCTACCAATAAACTAGCCAAAAATGCTGAATAACCCCAGAACATTTAACCAACAACCATAATTTGGTCATTTTTGCAAAATGCTAAATGTAATGTAGGCAGTAGCGGAAGATGCTACTACCTCTCCTTCAAATTCCTTTCACGAAGCATTTCGTTATTTTCCCTTAAAACACCCAAAATTCCCGTAAAACCCTTTAAATGTTATTTGACATTACTATTTGTTCATTTACTTCAGTGTCTGGTATTTGTTGTGTATTTTCGGATGCGAAAATGTACTTTGTTTAATGTGTCGCTATCTTTGTGGCGTAAACTTTCACGAAAATATCAAAACTATTAATTCCTTTCAATAGCCGTAAATATAACGCTTCATTTAAAATATTTTATTGTTGGCTTGTCGAAGATAGAGCAGCAAAATTTACTTTATCAATTTTTATTTCGCAATGCAATTCACCACTGAAAACTGATTAGTCACACCATTCAGTTGGGTTTACAATTTTGACGCGTGCGGCAGCTTCCGTATTTTGGGGATCGAAGTTTTTCTCTTTTATTTCCAGTCGGGTATTTCCAAATTCTGCTTAACCCCTTTTGAGCTTAACCATATCTTTTCTAACTCAACTCACAATCCCTTCCTTTTCTCTTGGTGTTTAACATCCATATCCCTGAATTTTCCCTCTGTCCACCCTTTGCTTGCATTTCTGTCTCCCCTCCCCCCAAATTTCTTATTGTTAGCCAATAAGTTGTTTGTTTATTAATTTTTGCCCTTAACTTGTCTGCTCCTTCTTTTGTATTTTTAAAAGTAAATCGTTAGTTGCCAAACCTAATTTTTATTTAACTCAATTTTACTGTTTGAGCCCACCTTAACTTTTAGGTAAACGCTCAGGGGGTAGCCTGGAGTAATTCTGAGTGTATTATATAGCCCAATCTCCCCCTTTCAATCAGGCGCCAGTCGGACCGGCGTCCTCCAAAATTTCATACTCCCCCAAAACCTATGTAACAATGTAATGTAACAATGTACCACAAGCCCTGACTGCCCACGAGATTTTGTCCAGGCGGCTCTCTTTTAACCCCGGGCACTCCTCGCAAGGTTTGGGGTAGCACTAATTTTTGGGGGACGCCGGACCGACTGGCTGAAAGATTGAAATGCTTGAAAGGGGGAGATTGGCTATATAATACACTCAGAATTACTCCAGGCTACCCCGGAGCGTTTACATAAAAGTTAAGGTGGGCTCAAACAGTAAAATTGAGTTAAATAAAAATTAGGTTAGGCAACGAACGATTTACTATAAAAAAGACAAAAGAAGGAGCAACCAAGTTAAAGGCAAAAATTAATAAACAAACAACTTACTGGCTACCAATAAGAAATTTGGGGGAGGGGAGACAGAAATGCAAGCAAAGGGTGGAAAGAGGGAAAATTCAGGGATATGGATGTTAAGCACCAAGAGAAAAGGAAGGGATTGTGAGTTGAGTTAGAAAAGATATGGTTAAGCTCAAAAGGGTTAAGCAGAATTTGGAAATACCCAACTGGAAATAAAAAGAGAAAAACTTCGATCCCCAAAATACGGAAGCCGCCGCACGCGTCAAAATTGTAAACCCAACTGAATGGTGTGACTAATCAGTTTTCAGTGGTGAATTGCATTGCGAAATAAAAATTGATAAAGTAAATTTTGCTGCTCTATCTTCGACAAGCCAACAATAAAATATTTTAAATGAAGCGTTATATTTACGGCTATTGAAAGGAATTAATAATTTTGATATTTTCTTGAAAGTTTACGCCACAAAGATAGCGACACATAAACAAAGTACATTTTCGCATCCGAAAGTACACAACAAATACCAGACACTCAAGGAAATGAAAAAAAATAATGTCAAATAACTTTTAAAGGGTTTTACGGGAATTTTGGGTGTTTTTAAGGGAAAATAACGAAATGCTTCGTGAAAGGAATTTGAAGGAGATGTAGTAGCGTCTTCCGCTACTGCCTATACTGCATAAACTGACAATCCATGTGACATTTTGCAGAATTAGTTAAGCTGAGACCTGAAAGCTCAACATTTAATTTACCACTGCCTTGGAATTATTGATAATATACATATTAAATAAGGCATTGAGAGACACAATACCTGTGCCATTACTTTTTAATTCTACTCAAAATGGTTGTCCCAGAAGGACAGCTGCTATGTGCATTTTTATGTTATCCCAACTGACCATTCTAGGGCAACCAGGCTTACTTCACAAAATTTCACCATAATGCTAGGTTTGTATAACGAATTTCGCAATAAAGCTTTGGCAGAATATAACTGATTGGCTGAAAATTACAAATGCTTGGTCAGCATGACGGATTTTGCGGTTTGGTTTGACTTAGCCCATCTCTGAATTGGCCCAATAATTACGATTGGTCCTTTCAAACTAACGCTCGGTGAATCAAATGTAACAGTTCACAAAAATATGCATGCGTTGTGTACAATTCAAGATTCATGCATGTTTGCGTAAATTCTAACAGGGGGTGCACTTATTTAAAAATGTAAGTTATAACTATTATAAAATTAGAAGGAAATTTTATCAATAAATTATTTTCTGTTGCTGTGTAATTTTAAATAAAAACTGTTTAAGGGCCCGATATAAATTACTACACTTGTGGACGCTTCACAACTCGACTTGGAGCGCATTTGGTTTTTGTAGACTAGAGCTAACCATAAAACATTCATCGGACTTGAATGAAGGATGCAATCTATAACTTTGTGAAGAATAATTTCTCCAACCACAATTTGGATCTGCCAGTCCCCAGTAGATCTGGCTGCCTCCTTGAGCATATTAGACTGGTTGCTCAAAACCCGTTTTGTGAGAAAGTAAACTATGGACGCATTATGGCCTTTATTTTATACTGTACATTAGTTGTAGATGTATGTGGTGTAATTCACTGGAGGCAATATGCATTTATGCAGATACTAACTTAAATGGAAAAATTTTGAAAAAATAAAAGTTGGGAAATATAAGATAAAAAGGCAACCAGGAGGGCGGCGGTGACGGATCTGTTCTCCCCGTCTCTCTCTTTCTCACTACTATTTTACAACGAAAATTCTTCAAAAATTTACTGCTCAAAAACGACAAGAGCTTTATGTCTAAAAGCAAAGTTGTAGAGTACGTGATAACCTTTACAATGGTCATAGTCACTAGGCATAATTTTCTACGTATAGTTGTAGAACCTCGAATTTTTGTTTCTTACTGTACATGTATGTTATAAAGCTGGGGGTTTTGTAGGAAATTTATCATTACACCCAGTGCATTTTTTGAAAGTTTGAATAAAATTGTTCAATACTTGCACTTTCTGCAACGTTATATGCATGAAAGGGGAGCACGACCTTACACGTACAAAAGTCAAGGAGTGGTCTTAATGGCTTTAGTCGGCATGCACGTTTAAAACTCTTTTTGATAGGCTAGTCCAGAGATAGTTCTTCTATTTCCTGGTAGATTCTGAAAGTTTCCAAAATTTTGAATGGTTCATATCCTGGGCTCGGTCAGATAAATATGATTGATCGTAATTTGTGAAATCTGTACAAGCAATGTTGATGTGGATCGGAGTAGTTATGGTTGTAATAATTCGGGTCGTAATTCTTTAGGTCGTAATATTTATTGACCTCATCAGCCTGATGGCGGAGCATTCTGGTTCCGTTGATATTGAGGGCCAGTGACGTAATCCTGCTGGTTTAGACCCGGCGTCTGAGAAACTGTAGGTGTTGGAGCCTTGTATTCGATAATTTGAGTAGCCGGCCCGGCCTTCCCCCGTCTGAGTCCAGAGGGCGAACAGCTGACACCCGCTGACAGACTGGGACATGAGACGGAAAATGCTGTACATTTTAAAGTAGAGAACCTGCCTCAATGTTGTAGGAAGATTAGGATTTAAGAAATACACCATGAATGTCGAGGTCACCACACCGAGTCTCAAGCGGAGCCCCATCTTGGGGGGCGGAGGGTCACGATAATTTGCATTTTCTTCTGAATGAATATCCATGACCGGTGCTTACTCACAGCAACGTTGCCACAAAACATTGTGCTATGCTTGTATTTATTTTGATAATACAAGATTATAAACGAAAGAATGAATGATGTTACTGTTGCTGCAGCACCTCCGACCCGAAAAATTAGGGCCTGAGGTGGGGCTCAAACCCACAACCTTTGGCTGACTAGACTAACACTGACTGGCTAGACTGTACTACTGTACACTGACTAGACTCTACCGATTGAGCCACCCAGACACAATCGAGCCAAGCTTAAGTTTGAATTCGTTCCCAAACTGTAGTGACAGTGGATAGTCGATATTTGGAAAAATTCAAAAAGTCATAGAACATCTATCGTCTAATTGATTTCGAAATTTTGGGTAAGATCGTTACACCCTTCCGACACCCAATGGTATGTTGACTCTAAGTGAGTGAACGCGTAGATTGCTTCTGTTAGGTTAGACGATAAGGTTCCAAAATTACAAGTTCTACCGATTCGAAATAGCGAAACCATTTACTGACTTATCTGCGCAGGTATGGCACAAACTCAATCGATTAATCCAGACCACTCTAAGATGGCGCCTGAAGCAATATTAGAGCACAGCTAGCTTTAGAAGAGCATGTACCAACCTGTTTCTGGTGGTCTTTCCGCCTATTGTTGTTTGCTCTTTGATAATACCGTTCCCTTGAAGTCTATGTTAAAATATTTGCGCCAGTCAGAGAGGACGTAACAGAAGAGCAAGAGCATAAATGCTTTTCCATTGTCAGAAAGAAGTGAATTGAAAATACCGTCACTCCACCGCTACTCGTTCAGTGGCAACTGATTTTTCATTTTTTCTATCCATATGTTTCCAAATATTAGTTTAATTGCGGTTTTGTGACTGATTTATTGGAAATCAAAAAAAATCACGAACCAGGTTAATTTGGCTAGGTTAAAACTCATTGACATCCCCTAAGTAGGTAACTTAGATACAGGATTAAAAAATTGATAAAATTGGTCGCAGAGTAGTTCTAGAGCCTAAACATTTCTATAATTGCGATTTGACCAATAACACTAGATAAATTTATATCTATTCAAACTTTACATATACACTGTTACTGGATACCAAACCCTAGAGAATAAGTGACATTTACAAACGAGAGTTGACAAAGTTTTGATTTTAAAAGTTAAACATTGAAGTCCGGATTTGTGTATGAGAAGTTGAGAAATTGGTCCTGATCAATTGACATCAGCAGATTTCGCTCCATCGGGCTAAGTTCCGGCTTCTCTGAGGTGAACTCTTCGTCGAAGTTGGCAATGTCTGCTGCTGAACGCTAAAACACAAAAAAACAGATAAATTGATTGACTGTTCGATAAAACCATATTCCCAGCGAATAAAAACAATCCTGGATATAAACCGAAATTGGTATTTTATGCCTCAATAAGTGAATACTTCATTTTAACAGACCCTGTTTGAACACAGTATCCAAGCTAGTTTCAGTTTCAGTTTCAGTTTCAGTTTCAGGTTCCGTTTCAGTTTTAGGTTCCGTTTCAGTTTCAGCGTTCCATAAATCCATTTTCAGTTTCAAACTGGGAATCGAGTGCTACTATATCGATAAATGCAAAAATATGATCTATATCAAATAAACGCGACAGAAGCAGAAACTGCTTACAAGTTTTGGCTTGAAGGGAGGTGTGATTTGAAGCTTTTCTATTTTTGGCCACAGGATGGGTCTGAAAAAGGGGTGGGATCGGATGGGACCTTTCGGACTGTCTGGCATCCCAAGTCTGGTCTGGGGAGTTCGGCTGAGAAGCTGAAAATAAAATAATTAATTAACAATTAATTTCAGTGCTGTTAACTAAATTTCAGAGCAATTAGTCGAGAGATCGTCACAGTTAAAGGCCATTCAGTATTTAAAAATTGGGCAAAATGAAACTAAAATTTTTCAAAAATTAAATTTTGATGCCAAATAAAGTAGACTTAATCCCTCAGGGCTTGACTCGAAAGAGTTAAGGCGGAGTTCAACGAGTAAAATAGTAAATTCATACTTTAATCTGCATACTTTACTACTCTACTCTATTTTTCTGTAAAAAGACCCCTAGTTCCGAATTCGAATGTTCTCAGCAAAGCATCGAAGGACCTTTTCAAGAAAGAGTAGAGTAGAGTTAAAATTAACTCGATCCTTTTCATGAAAGAGTTAAAAGAGGAAAACTCAAGCTTGAGCGGAGTTAAAGCTAGTTAAAACTGTTACTTTTAACTCTACTCTACTCTACTCTACTCTACTCTACCCTTTCTTGAAAAGGCGGGCTGTCAACAGAAGCAGCTGTAATCTTACTCCATGAAGGAAACTGATGGCATCTTTGCTGAGAGATTTGGGAAAGTAGGGCTTCTCCTGGCAGATGGCGTCGAATAGCTCCTCCTCAGTCTCCCCGCAGAAGGGCGACTGACCGGTCAGCATTTCGTAGACCAGAACGCCGAAGGACCAGAAGTCTACGGATTCGTTGTAGTGCTGACCGCGAATAATCTGAATCAAACGGAATTAAAGACCCATTATACTTTTTGTTGTTTTAGGTAAAAGAAGGATTAAAGGTACGTTAAATGTTAGTTAATTTAGAATAAAGACCGATGTCCTACTACTTCTTTTTAATTTACTCTGCAAAGTAGCTGTAAAAACGCAATTAGATTAGTTGGAAATAGATAGTTTTCACGCAGGTTTAGCATATACGTTTCCAGAAAACTCCATGAAAATACCAAAAATTCCCTATTACACAGTGTAGGCCTATGGTAAAATCAAATTCATTTCCAGAAAGAAGTATATAAACTTGCAGAATCTTACAGGTACCACCAGTTCTCACCTCGGGTCTAAAACAAATGAAAACACAAAGTTAAAAATAGATCAAGCTATTAAAAACCTAAAACAAAATCTAAAAATTCTAATCTGATAAAAGTAAGTTAGCTTTGTAATTGTCAGTCTTATTACGGTCCTACTGAACATTAAAGTTGCAAGAAAGCAGTTGATCAATAAATGCGGTGATGCAGCAAGATTCGAATAGGATTTAAAACTCGAATCTGATTTTGCCACGTTTTATTGCTTATTCCCACAATAACATTCACATAACTGCGGTATAATTAGGTTCATTAAAAACCTACGCAATATAGTCCGGAGTGCCACAAAATGTGCTGGCCAGACCATTTTCTCGATTCATTTCCGTTTTGCACATCCCGAAATCGGCCAAATGAACGTGACCATCTGAGTCGAGAAGGACATTGTCCAGTTTTAGATCTCTGAAACAAAATCTGACAGGTACAGTTTACGGTTAACAAGAGCATGGTTCCAAAATGTGACAACAGAAAGCATACCAGCTGTCACATCTTACAAAGACAATGCATTCTTGCACTAATATCAGCTTCAGACGTTTGCTAATGAGCTGCTCTGTTCGCTTAGGTAATTTTGAATTGGCTGATAGTAAAGCTGGCATTGAGAATTCTTTCGTGGAGTCTTATGCTTGATTAGAAAGTTGTCCTTAAGTGGGATTAAATCCGCATCCTCTTCGGTTAGCTAGACCAACGCTCTACCGCTAGCTGCTGGCACACAATATTAATGGCTATTGGATTTGCTTCGGTTTCTGGTATTTTGACTAGCTGAACACAATTTCAATTTTACAAAGGAATTTGCTCAATTTTAGAATTTGCTTAAAAAATTTAGAAAAGCCATGTTTACCTGTAAATGATGCTTCGTTCATGCAGAAACTGCAGACCGCATAAAATTTCGGCAGCATAAAACCTAAAACATAACATTTGCACACATTTTAAATATATACTATGAATATGAAATCAGGCCTGATTGTTTTGGAAAAAAATCAATATTATATGACATATTCGATTCACTACGTATGCCTCGGTTGGAGTTGTTTTTCGGCAAGCCCGAGGGCCACGTTTCATGATCATGGACTACCCTTCGTGCCTTAGGACCATTATCATCAATTTGTGATGCTAATTAAAGAAATTTAATTGCAGCTCCAGTATATATTTTCGACCTATAGTACTACCAAGCCAAACCAAAAATTACCAATTTTGAAATGGCATACCTTGCCCGCGGTTCATCGAATTTCTTTTCCTGCTGAATGTGAAACATGAGATCTCCTCCGTTAAGATATTCCATCACAAAGAATAGATATGTCTAAACAAAACCACGTTACAACACCTAATGTAAGAAATGAAATAGCACTTCAGCACCTGAGACCCGAAAATTTCGGGCCTCGGGTGGGATTCGAACCCACAACTTTCGGATGAACGCTCCGACGCTCTGCCAACTGAGCTACCGAGGCTACAGTCGCACCAACCTAGATGGAGTTCGTATCCAAACGGAAGTGACAATGAATTATATAATAATGCGTTATACAACGCGGACAAACACATGATCCAGGGCGAGGTACACTCTGGTGTCCTCAAGCTTCCTGGGTGTGAAAGTCAGATGTAATGTAAGAAATGAAATTGCATCTCAGCACCTGAGACCCGAAAATTTCAGGCCTCTGCCAGCGTGTGGCAATTGGATAATTGTAGATTAAGATGTGAAAAGTTAAAAATCAAAGAACGACGAGGTCGCCCCTGCTCGTAGAGCAGCTGTCCATAAAAAGTGTCATGAAAAAGGCTTTTATATCTGTCCCGGCTCACAGGTGGATAGTAAAGAAACAAAGGTACGCCTTAATTAATTTTGGTAAATTAAAAGAGAATTGGTACATAATTGTTCTGATTAATTTTGCTGGTAACCCCTTTAAGAGGCTGCTTTATTTGTTTAAATTTGAGTATAACAATAATAGAGTACTAACAAACAAGAATATGTAACAACAAAATTAATGTTTTAAATTTGAATTAGTACTAACTAGGCTAAAGCTTACTCAACTATTATCCTAAGAATGTGTAGTTCCGGTCGCGCGCACTAAACTGAAACTTAGATCCACCTTACCATACAGAGTCAAAGATTTTTTACTTAACTTTTTTAGTTATTTATGGCAATTATATACTCTTAAATTTAGTATCTGAAAAGAGAGATTCAAAATAGATATTCCTCACCGATTTCGGGCCTACAACTACAAAAGCCCCACCTTTTGCGATCATTGCGGTTCCTTCTCTACGGCCTTTATAGACAAGGCCTCAAGTGTGAAGGTAATTTGGTTTAAACTGAAATTTGGCTAATAGCATATTTATTTTAACACTGAGATAGCGAGACTGAAAAAAGAGTAGTAAAATCGACACAATAGGTAAAGCTAAGGTTAAGTCTGAGTTTGTTACTTTCGAACGCAAGATAACAGCAAACAGTGCATCAACTTACGGTTAATTTAAGCCCTTCAAAACCATTAACTTTTCTATGCAAAGCTGACTATAGTTGAAGCCTTAATTAATCTTTCAGTCAATCAATAATCAATAATAATCAATAACCAATAGTCAATAATCAGTAATAATAATAAATCAATAAATAGTTAATTGGCTTAGAATAGAGTACTGACTTCTTATCTGTATAAGCTTCGTGGCGTGGCTTTATCTCTATTGTTAGATGATTGGCCTTTTCTTGCCACAGGAGCTGTTAAATTTCAGGTCACGACGTTTCGTTCATGTTTTCCTATGTGACCCTTCAGGCTGGTAACCCTTGAGAGGTTTGCTAGGATAAAACGAGATGTGATCCGATAACCAAATGCTTCAGACATGCGTATCACACCTACCACGTTGCTCTTTAGAATAACTTTACCAATAATGCAGTATTAATTAATTAATTAATTAATTAATTAATTAATTAAGCTTTTTCCGTTTTCAGTCTGCAGCATGAACTGTCATCATCGCTGCAAGCGCCTGATTGCCAATCTCTGCGGAGTGAATCAGAAAATGATGGCGGACGTTCTGGACAGCATCCGGCGACCCAGCATCCACAGTCTGCCTCAGGATCTCATCGGGGGTGGGGGCTCCACCTCCCCCTCCCCTTGCCCCCCGGACCCACAGCGGAGCTATGATCAGGACCGGTACTTCTGGGCTACTGTCCGGGGTTTTTGACCCAAAATCTGGAATTTGTTAAAATATTGTTAAAAATTATATTTTTCTTCAAGATTCCTTTGGTAAAAGCTGGGGAAAGGTTAATAAAATTATGTTTTGTCATTTTTATTAACAGCTTAATAGCATAAATGTTTGCGTTCAGAGATTTTACATATCTGCACGTAATTGAGTTTTTATAGACTCCGGACATTCTTAATAAGTTCGCAATACATTGATGGTTAAAATTAGGAACATTATTCGGCCAAGTAAGGTGTTTAGCAGTCGTGCGAGCTCTTCTGCCCCATTTGTGGCTTTGCTAATTTTGTGTATGAAGCTTTTCGTCTATGTAGATTTGATTGGAACGATTTATGCTTACGACTGAAATTTCCCGTTTTAGGCATAATCTTCTCAAGAAAATTCAAAAATTCAAAATCCGATCAGTCAGTGGCAACTACAGTTTCACAGAAAACGACAGCTCAGACGAAGATGAGTAAGAAAATCGAAATAAATTTTTCTAAAATTTTGGAATTTTCAGAAAACGATTAAATTCTGTTTAGCGTTTTTCATAGATTTTGGTTTTATATTATTCATTTTGTGTTTATCTGATCAGCAACTTTTCTGTCTTAATGAACTAATTAATGTTTGCTGTTTTAGCCAAGCCGATTGGTCAGAATCCCGATCTAAGAAGAAGATATCCCTCAACAATTTCAATTTTCTCAAGGTTTTGGGAAAAGGCAGTTTTGGAAAGGTGCACAAATTTCGACTAAACACACTGCTTTATGATTAAGCTGAAATTGAAGAATATGCCTGAATTATGAATTTGGCCAAATTATGACTAGGCCAAATTATGACCATTCCAAAAATATATTGTAAGAGAAGCAGTCATAGAAAAGATTGATAAGCCTGTTATGTGAATTCCGCTAATGACTCGGTGGTATACTGACACAGTTGGAGCCCATGACAGGAAGCACCCCCCACCGTTTATCCTTGCAACCAGGTCCTGGGGGGACAGAGAGGGGAGTTCAGTTTTTCGCTCTGGATTGAAAGTCAACAGTTAGGCCGGCTGGGGGTCAAACCACGGCCCTTGAGCACTGCAGTGAGACGTGCCTAACACACTGCACCTCCCATCCGTCAGCTGAACTCTCATGTGAGGCTTATCAATCTTTCCTATGCCTGCTTCCCTTACAATATGATGATGATGAGTCTCTGATGAATACTAAATGCCGTATAAGTGATCACAGTTTTCTACGCACATTTTTGTGTCAGACTTCACAGGGTCATGCAGCTGTTGTACGCTTTAGGTACTTTTGGCCGAACTGAAGGGCAAAGGGGTCTACTACGCCGTCAAGTGCCTCAAGAAAGACATAATCCTGGAGGACGAGGACACGGAGTGCACCTTCATTGAACGGAGGGTCTTCATCATGGGAACGGAGTGTCCCTTCCTCACCCGTCTCCACTGCTCCTTTCAAACTTCGGTAAATCTTGGTCGACTACGAAGTTTAAGTAATTTATGCTAATTAAGTTTGGACTTTCGATATTTATTTAACTGGACGTCTATGTCAACATCCTAATATATTTTGGCATTTAAACTTAATTTGTGTGCCATACCAGTACCATGTGCTGATTAGTCATTTACTACTAATTGAATGAATGCGCTTACTCTACGAGCAGGAGCACGACCTCGTCGTTCTTTGATTTTTAACTTTTCACATCTTAATCTACAATTATCCCAGAATTACCACACGCTGGCAGAGGCCTGAAATTTTCGGGTCTCAGGTGCTGAAGTGCAATTTCATTTCTTACATTACATCTGACTTTCACACCCAGGAAGCTTGAGGACACCAGAGTGTACCTCGCCCTGGATCATGTGTTTGTCCGCGTTGTATAACGCATTATTATATAATTCATTGTCACTTCCGTTTGGATACGAACTCCATCTAGGTTGGTGCGACTGTAGCCTCGGTAGCTCAGTTGGCAGAGCGTCGGAGCGTTCATCCGAAAGTTGTGGGTTCGAATCCCACCCGAGGCCCGAAATTTTCGGGTCTCAGGTGCTGAAGTGCTATTTCATTTCTTACATTAGGTGTTGTAACGTGGTTTTGTTTAGACATATCTATTCTTTGTGATGGAATATCTTAACGGAGGAGATCTCATGTTTCACATTCAGCAGGAAAAGAAATTCGATGAACCGCGGGCAAGGTATGCCATTTCAAAATTGGTAATTTTTGGTTTGGCTTGGTAGTACTATAGGTCGAAAATATATACTGGAGCTGCAATTAAATTTCTTTAATTAGCATCACAAATTGATGATAATGGTCCTAAGGCACGAAGGGTAGTCCATGATCATGAAACGTGGCCCTCGGGCTTGCCGAAAACAACTCAACCGAGGCATACGTAGTGAATCGAATATGTCATATAATATTGATTTTTCCAAAACAATCAGGCCCTGATTTCATATTCATAGTATATATTTAAAATGTGTGCAAATGTTATGTTTTAGGTTTTATGCTGCCGAAATTTTATGCGGTCTGCAGTTTCTGCATGAACGAAGCATCATTTACAGGTAAACATGGCTTTCTAAATTTTTTAAGCAAATTCTAAAATTGAGCAAATTCCTTTGTAAAATTGAAATTGTGTTCAGCTGAGTCAAAATACCAGAAACCGAAGCAAATCCAATAGCCATTAATATTGTGTACCCGGCGGCTTCTTGGTAGAGCGTTGGTCTAGCTAACCGAAGGATGCGGATTTAATCCCACTTAGGAACAACTTTCTAATCAAGCATAAGACTCCACGAAGAATTCTCAATGCACGCTTTACCTATCGGCCAATTCAAAATTACCTAAGCGAACAGAGCAGCTCAGTGGCAAACGTCTGAAGCTGATATTAGTGCAAGAATGCATTGTCTTTGTAAGATGTGACAGCTGGTATGCTTTCTGTTGTCACATTTTGAACCATGCTCTTGTTAACCGTAAACTGTACCTGTCAGATTTTGTTTCAGAGATCTAAAACTGGACAATGTCCTTCTCGACTCAGATGGTCACGTTCATTTGGCCGATTTCGGGATGTGCAAAACGGAAATGAATCGAGAAAATGGTCTGGCCAGCACATTTTGTGGCACTCCGGACTATATTGCGTAGGTTTTTAATGAACCTAATTATACCGCAGTTATGTGAATGTTATTGTGTGGAATAAGCAATAAAACGTGGCAAAATCAGATTCGAGTTTTAAATCCTTTTCGAATCTTGCTGCATCTGCATTTATTGATCAACTGCTTTCTTGCAACTTTAATGTTCAGTAGGACCGTAATAAGACTGACAATTAAAAGCTAACTTACTTTTATCAGATTAGAATTTTTAGATTTTGTTTTAGGTTTTTAATAGCTTGATCTATTTTTAACTTTGTGTTTTCATTTGTTTTAGACCCGAGGTGAGAACTGGTGGTACCTGTAAGATTCTGCAAGTTTATATACTTCTTTCTGGAAATGAATTTGATTTTACCATAGGCCTACACTGTGTAATAATAGGGATAATTGTAGATTAAGATGTGAAAAGTTAAAAATCAAAGAACGACGAGGTCGTGCTCCTGCTCGTAGAGTAAGCGCATTCATTCAATTAGTAGTAAATGACTAATCAGCACATGGTACTGGTATGGCACACAAATTAAGTTTAAATGCCAAAATATATTAGGATGTTGACATAGACGTCCAGTTAAATAAATATCGAAAGTCCAAACTTAATTAGCATAAATTACTTAAACATGTGAAGTCGACCAAGATTTACCGAAGTTTGGAAAGGAGCAGTGGAGACGGGTGAGAGAAGGACACTCCGTTCCCATGATGAAGACCCTCCGTTCAATGAAGGTGCACTCCGTGTCCTCGTCCTCCAGGATTATGTCTTTCTTGAGGCACTTGACGGCGTAGTAGACCCCTTTGCCCTTCAGTTCGGCCAAAAGTACCTAAAGCGTACAACAGCTGCATGACCCTGTGAAGTCTGACACAAAAATGTGCGTAGAAAACTGTGATCACTTATACGGCATTTAGTATTCATCAGAGACTCATCATCATCATATTGTAAGGGAAGCAGGCATAGGAAAGATTGATAAGCCTCACATGAGAGTTCAGCTGACGGATGGGAGGTGCAGTGTGTTAGGCACGTCTCACTGCAGTGCTCAAGGGCCGTGGTTTGACCCCCAGCCGGCCTAACTGTTGACTTTCAATCCAGAGCGAAAAACTGAACTCCCCTCTCTGTCCCCCCAGGACCTGGTTGCAAGGATAAACGGTGGGGGGTGCTTCCTGTCATGGGCTCCAACTGTGTCAGTATACCACCGAGTCATTAGCGGAATTCACATAACAGGCTTATCAATCTTTTCTATGACTGCTTCTCTTACAATATATTTTTGGAATGGTCATAATTTGGCCTAGTCATAATTTGGCCAAATTCATAATTCAGGCATATTCTTCAATTTCAGCTTAATCATAAAGCAGTGTGTTTAGTCGAAATTTGTGCACCTTTCCAAAACTGCCTTTTCCCAAAACCTTGAGAAAATTGAAATTGTTGAGGGATATCTTCTTCTTAGATCGGGATTCTGACCAATCGGCTTGGCTAAAACAGCAAACATTAATTAGTTCATTAAGACAGAAAAGTTGCTGATCAGATAAACACAAAATGAATAATATAAAACCAAAATCTATGAAAAACGCTAAACAGAATTTAATCGTTTTCTGAAAATTCCAAAATTTTAGAAAAATTTATTTCGATTTTCTTACTCATCTTCGTCTGAGCTGTCGTTTTCTGTGAAACTGTAGTTGCCACTGACTGATCGGATTTTGAATTTTTGAATTTTCTTGAGAAGATTATGCCTAAAACGGGAAATTTCAGTCGTAAGCATAAATCGTTCCAATCAAATCTACATAGACGAAAAGCTTCATACACAAAATTAGCAAAGCCACAAATGGGGCAGAAGAGCTCGCACGACTGCTAAACACCTTACTTGGCCGAATAATGTTCCTAATTTTAACCATCAATGTATTGCGAACTTATTAAGAATGTCCGGAGTCTATAAAAACTCAATTACGTGCAGATATGTAAAATCTCTGAACGCAAACATTTATGCTATTAAGCTGTTAATAAAAATGACAAAACATAATTTTATTAACCTTTCCCCAGCTTTTACCAAAGGAATCTTGAAGAAAAATATAATTTTTAACAATATTTTAACAAATTCCAGATTTTGGGTCAAAAACCCCGGACAGTAGCCCAGAAGTACCGGTCCTGATCATAGCTCCGCTGTGGGTCCGGGGGCAGAGGGGAGGGAGGTGGAGCCCCCACCCCCGATGAGATCCTGAGGCAGACTGTGGATGCTGGGTCGCCGGATGCTGTCCAGAACGTCCGCCATCATTTTCTGATTCACTCCGCAGAGATTGGCAATCAGGCGCTTGCAGCGATGATGACAGTTCATGCTGCAGACTGAAAACGGAAAAAGCTTAATTAATTAATTAATTAATTAATTAATTAATTAATACTGCATTATTGGTAAAGTTATTCTAAAGAGCAACGTGGTAGGTGTGATACGCATGTCTGAAGCATTTGGTTATCGGATCACATCTCGTTTTATCCTAGCAAACCTCTCAAGGGTTACCAGCCTGAAGGGTCACATAGGAAAACATGAACGAAACGTCGTGACCTGAAATTTAACAGCTCCTGTGGCAAGAAAAGGCCAATCATCTAACAATAGAGATAAAGCCACGCCACGAAGCTTATACAGATAAGAAGTCAGTACTCTATTCTAAGCCAATTAACTATTTATTGATTTATTATTATTACTGATTATTGACTATTGGTTATTGATTATTATTGATTATTGATTGACTGAAAGATTAATTAAGGCTTCAACTATAGTCAGCTTTGCATAGAAAAGTTAATGGTTTTGAAGGGCTTAAATTAACCGTAAGTTGATGCACTGTTTGCTGTTATCTTGCGTTCGAAAGTAACAAACTCAGACTTAACCTTAGCTTTACCTATTGTGTCGATTTTACTATTTTTTCAGTCTCGCTATCTCAGTGTTAAAATAAATATGCTATTAGCCAAATTTCAGTTTAAACCAAATTACCTTCACACTTGAGGCCTTGTCTATAAAGGCCGTAGAGAAGGGAACCGCAATGATCGCAAAAGGTGGGGCTTTTGTAGTTGTAGGCCCGAAATCGGTGAGGAATATCTATTTTGAATCTCTCTTTCAGATACTAAAATTTAAGAGTATATAATTGCCATATAAACTAAAAAAGTTAAGTAAAAAATCTTTGACTCTGTATGGTGGTGGAACTAAGTTTCAGTTTAGTGCGCCGGACCGGAACTACACATTCTTAGGATAATAGTTGAGTAAGCTTTAGCCTAGTTAGTACTAATTCAAATTTAAAACATTAATTTTGTTGTTACATATCTTGTTTGTTATACTTATTATTGTTATACTTCAAATTTAAACAAATAAAGCAGCCTCTTAAAGGGGGTTGAACCAGCAAAATTAATCAGAACAATTATGTACCAATTCATTTTAATTTACCAAAATTAATTAAGCTGTACCTTTGTTTCTTTACTATCCACCTGTGAGCCGGGACAGATACTCAAAGCCTTTTCATGACACTTTTTATGGACAGCTGCTCTACATAGAGTACACTGATAACCCTGCTTTGTGAGACCCCTAAAAAGTAATTGAATCATAATTAATTAACAGTCAACTGAATTAACTTGATTAATTGCTAATCATTTGCTGAACTATACCTATCAATGGTCTATCATTAAATCATTTAGTGACCCTCTTTTCTCTAAACACTTATTTTCTGGAAAAATTCTTTCCATTTTACACTAACCTTTTGTCTTGAAATTTTAAAATTTTAAAATTTAAAATTTTTAAAATCTCCTTTACCATAGAAAGTCACCGCAGATGGAGCAGAAGGTGGGCTGTCGGAAGAAGGTGGCCAGAAACTGGTGACCTCTGACCTCGTGGATTTTCTGATGCTTAATGGCGCCACGTCGTCTCCGAATCGGCCCGGAGGGTCCCTTGTCCTCAACCGGATCTTCCTCGTCGCTCGCTGGCGTGGCCGAAGGGGGAGAGGCGGGTTCACTTCCATCTGAAACAAATAAATACAAAAATTAAAAAAATATAAATCATATAGTAACACAGTGTTGGATCTTAGAAGCATCTGGTCCCAAGAAGATTTTGAGGGGGCTTGCGCCTTGCACAGGAATCTTCGAGAGGACTTTTGCCTCAAGAATAAAATTTAAGAATTTTTTGGGAAATTAACACTCTATTTCATTACAAAGTTACGATTGTTTCATAGTTGGCAACGAAAGTTTTAATTTTTAGAACAAACTTTCAAAATTTTAGCCGATTCTCACGTAAAACACGAAAGATTAAAAAAAATGGTTTTTGACAGCTTCATCCAAGCAAACTCATTTTGGAACATTTATTGTGCTTCTAAATTTTAAATTTTAATTATACTTTAAAATTAAATAAAATCCTGTTCTGTACTAGACTAATCCAGTTTCTGCTGTCAGTACAGTGTAAGTACATGTCAGCTACTGGCACTGCTTTTTTAATCGTCTGTTGGGGAAATTTATGACACCTGTAACGTCATCTCAGCTTTGTCTCAACTTTACGCCAAACACACCTGATAAGGCTAAAGTTTGCGTGAAAGCTGTGAAACGTCACTAAGCTGGGAAGTACCTGATTTTGGTTCCACCCAGAATACACAGATTTACAGAAAAGTGCATAAACTCAAAAAAGCTGCAAAAAAGAATAAAGCTAATAAGGAAAATAACGTAATAAAGGTAGAACACCTCGGGTAATTGCTATGGCAATTATTCAGTGTCGGCATACCCTTCCCTCAAAAAATGCATACGTTCTAAGCTGGCACTACCACTAACCGGCGCACCGACTGGGGTGAGGTGGCTGTAAAAAATGAAAAAGTATTCTGTGCAGGGATGAAGGAACTCGACTAATTAATTAATTAGTTAATTAAAACGACTGAATTAATTGAAAGTAGAGTATATATAATCAAGAGGATATAAGTAAAAGTGGTCACCGTCGAGGGCGGGTTAGTGCAGAAAACCTTTGGCGACCCCGCTCTCCCCAAACGGAAACCCTCTTTTCAAAGTAAGATGACACTACCGTATGCCTTAGCGCAACCCCCTGCCCACCAAACGGTGAAGGGCTTTCAGCAATCTGATTGGCTGCTGGCTATTCCCTCTCCACCAAACAGGGAGGGGGGGTCTGTTTTTGTTGGCCCTCTCCCAAACGAGGGAACATTATGGTCGGAGCAACCTATGGTATACAGGTTTGTTTTTCGCCAGCCTGATATGTCGACTGCCTAAACCGACCTGACCTGTAGCCGGTTTAACAGGACTGATTTGTGTAGACTTAACTGTCAGCAGAACTACAACTGTTAGCTTCATTCCTGTGCGCAGTGCGCCTTAAAAGTGCATTGAAAGTTGTACACATTGGATACGTACGCAGACCTCAGCTCAATCAGGTGAAACTCCTGTGGCTCAGTTGGTAAGAGCGTCTGCGCGCTCAGCAGGAGACCGCTGGTTCGAGTCCCACCATGAGTTTGAGTTTTTTCAAAAAAGTACAGCACACACCAAAGTAAAAGTCAGAATAAAAACCAGGACTATGTTATCACTCACGTTTAAGGTTTGCCTTAAGTTCCTGACGAATTTGTTGCAGACGAATTGCAACCGCGCGACGCGAAAATCGCGGCGTTCTACGATCAGCCGAGGACAAATGTGGCATAATTTTGGTGCAAAAATTGCACAAATTGCAATAGACGAAAACAGTCAATTTCGACAAAACTGCGACGCAAGACAGGCCTGTTTAGTCATTTATTATCATGCAAAAGTTGGGGGAGGTGGGTTACGTAACAAAACCTGGGGTTCCTTTAGTGATTCACAAAGCTCATACTAGCTAGGTCTGAGCCAAAAAACGTTGACCGTGTGCATGCAAAAGTTGTAAAGATAATTTTAACATTGTAATATGATAAGAACTACAGGTGATAATTTTAAGTATATGTAAAGCAGTTATGTAACAACCACTTTTTTGTTGTCAATAACGTCAGGAAAAAACGGAAATATTTCAACACCTTTGTAGCTTTCCCGACAAAAATGTTTTGTTCTATATTTAAGCTAAAGTTTAAAATGTTAACGCCTGACGGGTTAGAGCCTGCGGAATTGTAAGTTTTTCGAATCAGCTAAAATTTATACCTTACCAAGGGGTTGGGTTCTTTGGGGGAGGGCCTACCTCGACTCCGACAAGGTATCACTTTAGCGAATTTCCAAAATTTTAATTTTTTTCCACCTCAAAATTAGCAAAAATTGCAAATTTTTTATATTTTTCGCCAAAACTTTTTAGCGATGCTTAAGAATCCTAAGCAAATCGCTAAAATTTGCTCAAAATTGTCTATTTTTGAAAGAATTGCTGAGAAGACTATGCTTTTCACGCTTCCGGACAAGAGGTTCATCCCGTTTTTTCCTTTTCGATAAGAGTATCTAGTCGTTAATTGTCGGGCTGGGGGACGGCACCCCCTGCCATCCCCACGTTATCCTATGTAAAATTGGAGATATATGTAGACAGCTCAGATAAATTTTAAGATAAAAGTTAAGCTCCATTCAGCTTACGTACTCTAAGTTGTAAGTCTTCAGAATTCGATTAGACAAAACATGCGGGTTCATTTTTCATCAGAGGCCTAAAGTGGTCCTATTGTAATGTTCCAAATGACTTTAGGAGACTTACTTTCCGAGTAACGACGTCCCTGTATCAACAATTTCCCTGACGGTTTAAGATTCACCTAAAACCAGAGTACAGTACACGCACATTATGCTAAACGTGGAAAACTATATTTATATGAAATTATAACAACATAAATTGATATATATTTAGTTCATACAATCAAAAACTGCAATAATAAAATACAGATTATATATAGGGGAATATAGGTGAATATATATTGCATATATAATAAATATTATATATATAAATTGAAAATATCGATAAACAGTTGCAAAAGTTACCCATAAGTGTGTAACCCGTTCAGTGTTGCACTTATTGGCCAGATCATGAATTCGCAGAACCGCATCTGCCATCGGGCGATCTCCATTCAAAATAGTGATCTAGAAAAAAGAAGCAATGACAGAAATTTGTTATAAAATGTTTATCGATTTATCTTCGAAAACAAAATTAAAATTAAATCTATACCAATGGACCTTCCACGAACGAGTAGAGTAGAGTTAAAATCAACTCGTTTTACTCATTTAATCCCCGTTAATTTTAACTCCGTCATTTTAACCCTTTGACGAAAAGTATCCATAACCCATTTAATTCTTGCCTAAAAGACGCTAAGCATCTGATTAATTGAGATTGTAGTAATGTTGTTTCAGTGGTCCTTAGCAATATAAGGACAATTACAGTAATCAATTACATCAATTACAATAATTACAACAATTACTTGTATCAATCTCCCTGAATACAAATGAGTATCGAAACACTGCTTCCATTCTGGGTAGAAGGTTTTCTTCTTTTGCAAATACTGTGGAGTGTCATCTGAAATAATTAATAATATAAATAAATATAAATTAATAAAATAAATAAAATGCATTTCGGTACTTTTAAATAACAAATTCGTTGTTTAAGACATAGCTTATTTAATATCTCACGTGTTTTCCAGAAAGGTGAGAACTATTGGTCAATTAAATTAAATTAAATTAAATTAAATTAAATTAAATTTCATCTAGTCATTTCTTGCGGGTGTAGATGAGAGGTAAGAGGTTATGACTGCAAATTGCCAAGTCATGGTTAGAGCCCCATCCGGGAAAAGTTTTGTAAACATTTTATTTTTATTTCCAAACCTTCGTAGTTGCGGAGTAGGTCAGGTCATCTCTGACTTGAAAACGAATTTTTGCATGTCAATTTTTAAAAATATTAATCATTTTTAAAACTTTTATTCTTTCACTCACCAAATAAATTTGGTTAGCATTTCAACTCCATAAGAGGAAAAATCTCCAAAAGAAGGAAATTGTCACTACAGCACCTGCGACCCGAAAAATTTGAACGAACCGGTATTCGTGAAAGCTCGTTCCTTGATATTGATGGCTAGTCGAGGATCGAACGAGGTGGGATCGTCCAATCCGTCGGATCCCATTTCGACCCGCATCATTTTGAGCCTCAGATATCCCTCCGTTACCATTTTGAGTCCCTCATCCGAAGTGGCTGAAACGGTTTCTGTGGAAACCTCCTTGATCAGGCTGTTGGCTTGGGTATCCTGAAAAACAAAGAAAGAAAAATATATATATATATATATATATATATATATATATATATATATTTTTCTTTCTTTGTTTTTCAGGATGCCCAAGCCAACATTTGATCCAGGAGACCACGAAACCGTTTCGGCTCCCACTTCGGATGAGGGTCAAAATGGCGGGAAAGTATCTGAGAAGCTCAAAAATGCGGAGTCGAAATGGGATCCGGCGAGATATCCTGGAAACGTAGCCATCAATATCAGAGAACAACTTTTCACGAATACCAGTTGTTCAAATACGGTCACAGGTACTGTAGTATTTCTTCTTTGGAGATTTTTCCTCTTATGGAGAGTTAGTATTTGGTGAGTTTTAAAAATGATTAATATTTTAGAAATTGACATGCAAAATTAAGTCGGAAACATTTATTTTCTCACAACTTACGAAGTTTGGAAATAAAAATAAAATGTTTACAAAATTTTCAGATGGGCTCTAACCAACGACGCTTGAATTTTGCCGAGTCATAATACTCTGAAATGACTAGATGAGTTTAATTTAATTTAATTTAATTTAATTTAATTTAATTGACCAATGGATTCTCACCTTCTGAAACACGTGAGATATTAAATAAGCTATGTCTTAAGTAACGAATTTGTTATTTAAAAGTACCGAAATGCATTTTATTTATTTTATTAATTTATATTTATTTATATTATTAATTATTTCGAATGACACTCCACAGTATTTGCAAAAGAGAAAACCTTCTGCCAAATGAAGCTCCAGTGTTTCGATACTCATTTGTATTCAGGAGATTGATACAAGTAATTGTTGTAATTATTGTAATTGATGTAATTGATTACTGTAATTGTCACTATATTGCTGGGACCACTGAAACAACATTGCAATCTCAATTAATCAGATGCTTAATAGCTTTAGGCAGAATGGGTTATGCCGTCAAAAATTTGACGAGTTAGTAGACGAGTTGATTTTGGCTCTATACCGTTCGTGGAAGTCCATTTAATTTTAATTTTGTTTTCGAAGACCAAATCGATACTGTAAACATTTCTTGATAAATTTGCTTCTTTTTTCTAGATCACTGAAAGTCTTGTGCCCGAATACTGTTCTACCGTAGTCTGGCAATAAATGCAACGCTGAACGATTTTGCACTTTGCAACTGTTTATCATTATTTTATATATAATATTTATTATATAAATATATACTTATATTCCCCTATATATAATCTGTATTTTATTATTGCAGTTTTGATTTATGAACTAAATATATATCAATTTATGTTGTTATAATTTCATATAAAAATATAGTTTTCCACGTTATATGCGTGTATATATACTGGTTTTAGGTAGATCTTAAACCATCCAGAAAATTGTTGATACGGGATAGGTACTCGGGAAATGGGTCACAAAGTCATTTGGAACATTACAATAGGACCACTTGGAGCTCTGTGCTCCATGTTTATTCATCGAATTCTGAGACTTACAGCCACGTAAACTGAATGGAGCTTAACTTTTGTCGGCAAACGCTCTGAAACTGTCTACATATATCTCAATTTTACATAGAACAACGTGGGGGATGGCAAGCGACAATTATCAGGGAAAAACGGGACCAATTTCTCCAAAATCCGGAAACGTGAAAAAGCATAGTCTTCTCAGCAATTCTTTCAAAAATAGACAATTTTGGCAAATTTTAGCGATTTGCTAGGACAAGCATCGCTAAAAATTTTGGCGAAAAACAAAAAATTTACTGCTAGTGGAAAAAAATTGGAAATTTTGGAAATTCTGAAAATTTGTCGGAGTCGAGCTGGAGCTCTACCCCTGTGGAGTATAAATTTTAGCTGATTCGAAAAACTTTAATGCGAAAGCCTCAGCAATAT